>JAADYB010000274.1:0-27460 GCA_023338075.1 Phytopythium litorale
ACGAGGTCCACGTTGGGCTTGCCGACCTCCTGCTGCTTCTTCTTCGTCGCGCCGTCCCTCTGGTCGCCGGCCCGGCCGTCCAGCGCGTCCCAGTCGAAGTCGTCGTCGTCAGCCCACGCGTCCGGGCCGTCGCGCGCGTCCTGGTCAGCGGCGTCCGCCTCGGCCCCGCGCTGGGCCGCCAGGCTGCTCAGCAGCAGCTGGAAGGAGCCGCAGAGCGCGGCCGAGCGGGCGAAGCGCACGTGCAGCGTGGGCCAGTCCGGGTGCGCGAGCCAGAGCGCCAGCAGCTCCTCCGTGAACTGCTCCTTCTTGTCCTGCTCCGAGCGCACGACCACGTGCAGGAAGGCGTCCCAGTCCTTGCGCACGCGCCGGTCGTACACGTCCGGCACGGTCGTCTTGAGCAGCAGCACGCCGAACTGCGACCACGAGAGCGCGTCGTCCTCGCGCTGCGCGTCGCCGTCTCCTCCGGCACCGCCGCCGCCGGGCAGCGCGTCCAGCCCGGCGGCGCGCTCCTCGGCGCGCTCGGCGCGGAACTTGAGCATCTGGCGCAGCGCGAACTCCGTCTTGACGAGCACCAGGTCGGGGAAGCGCCGCGGGAAGAGGTCGCGGCGGAACGTCTCGAGCGGCAGCAGCGCCGCCACCACGCCCGCGTGCTCGCCGACCGTGTGCGCCGCGGCGGGCGCCGAGCCGAGCACGACCTGGAAGCGGCTGGCGCGCTGTACGGGCGCGCGCGGATCCACCACCTCGGCGCGCGGCCAGAAGAAGGCGAGCTGCCTGGCCAGCGCCTGCTCGCGCGCCTCGCCCGCCCCGGCCGACGTGGGCACGACGGCCATGCAGGTCCAGGGCAGCCGCTGCCGCGAGCGCTGCTGCCGCGCCTGGAAGCCGTACTGCTGCTCGAAGCGGCGCTCCAGCACGCGCAGCGCCGACGCAGACGCAGACGCTGAGGCAGACGCCGACGCAGGCGCGTAGCTGGCGGCCAGCAGGCGCTCGCGGAAGGCGCACTCGTCCACGCGCAGGTCCATGGGCAGCGTCTGGAAGCTCCAGAAGGTGGCCAGCTGCGCCAGCACGAGCGACGCGGCCGCCAGCGTCAGCCAGCGCGTCGGGTACGCCCAGTGCTTGACGGGCGATCCGGCCGCGTCGCTGCCACCGCGCCGCCGCCGGCACAGCAGCAGCCGCGCGCCCAGCGCCCGCGCGCGCTCCCACTGCCGTGCACAGGCCGCCACGCCGCGCGCCAGCGGCGGGAAGCGCGCCAGCAGCAGCAGCCGCCACAGCTGCAGCTGCACCGCCAGGAACGCGCGCACGCGCCGCAGCAGCTCGCGCGGGGTCGACGCGGCGGCCGGCGCCGAGGGCTCTACAGGCGCCGCAGCCGCGTTCTCGGGCTCGTCCAGCAGCGGCAGCACGGCGCTGCCTCCTCCACCGCCGCCGCCACCTCCACTCCCTCCTCCTACTGCTGCCGCCGCCGCCGCGCTGCTGCCGCCCGCGGCCGGCGCCAGGTCCAGCGACACGGCGTCCAGCGCCGCCCCGTCGCTCCCGCCGCCGGTCTCCATGGTCTCGAAGAAGGAGCGGCGGCGCAGGCGCGAGGAGGCCGGCGGCTCGGCCTCGGTCATCATGGCGCCGTCTCGTCGGGAGGGCGGGGAATCGCTCGGGCTTTGGCTTGCGGGCGGGGAGCAAGGGGGAAAACCTGCTAGACCTGATGCGGCGGGACACAGCGGGAACACGCGGCTGGTCCGGGCAGGTAAAGGAGGTGCGCAGGGTGCGTCGCACTCTGAGACAGAGGGCGGCCAGTTCCCACAATTATTTAATGTAGAAGGTTAACCTGTGGGATATAGTGCAATGCCCGCGCAGACGGCGCCGGCAGCCTGCGCTTTGCCGCCGCCAACGGACAACACGCGTGCGTGGCACCACCGAACCTTGATGCTCATCCATTTCTCGGCGTCGCTGGCCCCCTGCAGCTGTCTCTAGACGGCTGCTGCTGCTGTTGGTGTGGCCAGAGCCGCTCGTCTCAGTGCACGCACCGCGGCGCGTGAGGTCCGCCAAGGCCGTCGAGCTGCTGCGAGGCGGCCGGATGGATACCTCGAGCCTCTCTCGCTCCTCGGAGCCTAGTGCACCCGCACCCTTGAGCCTCCAGCCGCTCGGTCTGCTTCCAGGATCCAGTCAAGCAGCTTCGCCTGCAATGACGGGGTCTGGGCGGCACTTGCAGGCGGGCGGCGGTTTCTGGTGTGTGCAGAGTCCTCGGGCTGCTCACAAACCCGCGATTGATGACTCGCATCCCCGGGCCGGTCCTGGGCATTGCCGGTCACGACCACACAGCGCAGCCCACTGCGTCGGTTGGAGGTGGAAACGAAGGACGGCAACAGCGTCACAGTGCGTGGGTTTCCCGCCATCTCAGCCGTCCAGAGATGGCTTCAGCATCGTTCAAGATGGCGCTCACACGGCTCGTGGGAGGTTCTCAATGGGATCGTGGGGCATGCGACGCTTTGAAGGAGGCGCGGCGCGCGAAACTGATGCCTCGGACGCGCCGCTTCGCGTGCCCAGCGCTCCGCAACGGACAGACGGACGCGGGGGCACTGCCCAACTCGACGGGTCGCGGCTCCACCAGCAAGCGTCCCGACACGACGACTCCACGCCCTCGCTGACAACAGAGCACCATGGCACGACTGTTTGGCGCGCGTGCGCTCGCGGTGATGGCGCTGGGCCGGCTGTGGGCCGAGGGTGTGGCCGTGGCCGTGGCGCAGGCGACCAACTGCACCGAGGCCGAAGGCAACAGCATCTTTGCGGCCTACTCGGCCTTCCAGGACTCGGTCAGCGCCGACTGCGCGGCCGGCAAGTGCGCGCAGACCTGCATCGACACGCAGCAGCTGCTGTCCACAGCGCTGCCCGACTGCGTGTACGTCGACAGCACAAACTACCACCAGCAGGTGCTGGACCTCATCGCAGCCTGCGACGTGAGCGCCAGTGTGACGCCGACGAACGCTCCGGTAGCCTCGGTCGCCCCCGTGACGGCGGACCCAGCAGTGGAGACGGCGTCGCCTGCAGCCACCGCATCGCCCGTGTCGCCCGCCACGCCGTCGGAGACGCCTGCCGCCACCACGTTGGCCCCGGCGACAACAGCAGCGCCGGCACCGGCGACCGACGGATCCCAGTCGTCAGCCGCGACGTGCACGAGCGAGCAGGGCGACAGCATCCTGGCGGCGTACGCGGCCTATCAGGGCAACATCAGCCTCGCATGCGCAGACGACAAGTGCGCCAGCGCATGCGTGTTGACGCAGACCGAGGTGCTGGCGCTGCTGCCTGACTGTCTGTACGCCGACGGCACCAACTACCACAGCCAGGTGTCGGACGCGCTGGGGGACTGCGGCGTCGCCACCTCCGACGACGCGGGCTACGTGGCGTCGACGCTGCCGTGCTCGTCGACGCAGTCCAACGTGACCATCATCCTGTACAGCCAGTACGAGAGCGAGCTGCGCGAGGCCTGCGACGCCGCCAAGTGCTCGGCCGGCTGCATCGGCATCGTCAACCAGCTCGCGTCCGTGCTGCCCGACTGCGTCTACTCGGACGGCATCAACTATCGCAACGAGTCCGTCGGCATCATAGACGAGTGCGACAACGCCTCGGCCGCCGGCTCGGGCAGCGTGGGCTCTTCGTCGGCCGCCAGCAGCCCCGTCCGCTCGCTGGCTGCGGTGCTTGCGGGCCTCATCGCCGCGCTGGCAGTCGCTCTGTAGTTGTGGTGCAGACCGGAGCGGAGCCCCCACCCACGCCTCCGTCAACGATCCAATGAACACCTAAAGTCTCTTTGCCAGTTCTCAGTGAGACTTGCCACCCTCGAGCTCGCTCTTGCGTGGACAGCATGCCACGGTGGCCACTCGACAGCCCCACCAGACCGACCAAAGCGTTGCGGCCCCTGCAAGCGGCTCCGAGCCTTGGAGGGACCACTCAGAGCGCGTCCGAGCGTCCGAGGCGGCGACCGCTCGCGTTGAAGCGTCGCCCTCTTGAAACCGCCCTAAAGCGAGCCCTATCGCGTCCCAATTGCGCTCGTTCATTCGTCCAAAATACGTTGCGTTGTTTATTTTAGCCAATCCCAGAGCGGCATATCTTTGAAGCCATCGAGAAGCCATCGAGAAGAGGGAGATGACCTGTGGATGCGAATGGCTTCGCTGCACTTGAAGCGTCGCAGCGACTGATGCGGGTCGCAGCCGTCTCTCCAGCCTCTCCGCCGCTGCGCAATGCAGGGCATTCCCCGATTCTCAGCAGCTCCAAGACCCGGTCCGAGCCTTCACAACCGCGTGTCATGGTGCTCTCTGTCCGCCGCCTCGGCCTTGGCGCAGTCGCCGCGCTGGCGGTCGCACTCGCGCCAGTGGCAGTGGCCACAAACTGCACCGACTCGGAGCTGACGGACACGGAGACGGCGTACACCGAGTACGGCACGACGATCGACACGGACTGCTCCCCGGACCCATGCTCCTCTGCGTGCGTGACGACCATGTCGACGCTGGCGGAGCACCTGCCGGACTGCGAGTACTCGGACGGCATCAACTACTACGACGGCCTGCTCGAGAGCGTCGACCTGTGTGCGCAGGACGTGTCTGGTTCCGGCTCGGGCAGCGTCCTCTTGAGCTCGTCATCGTCCAGCGAGTCGTCATCCATCGAGTCGTCGACCAGCGAGTCGTCATCCAGCGAGTTCGGGTCCGAGTCCTGGACGGACGACGACAGCCTCGACGCATCCGGGTCGGTGGGCAGCAGCGCAGGCGAGTGCTCCACTTCCGACTCGGCCGACATCGAGCAGTACCTGGCCACGTACGACGCGCAGTTCACCACCGAATGCTCGACGGACGAGTGCGCGAGCGGCTGTCTGGACTTGCTAGCCGAGCTGGTGGGCGTGCTGCCCGACTGCACGGACGCGGACGGCGTCAACTACTACGAGGACGTCCAGATCATGATCGACGAGTGCGGTTCCACCTCCGCCAGCGCCTCGAGCGCAACCGGTAGTAGCACTAGTGGCAGCGCCAGCAGTGGCAGCGGTAGCTCATCCAGCCCGTTCTCGGCAAGCTCGACAGCCAGCGGCGCGTCCGCCGCGACCGACAGCGGCAGCAACGCCGCGTCCACGTCCGCGGCGGTCAAAACGGCGCTGTCGGTGGCTCTGGCGCTCGTCGCCACGTCACTTGTGCTGTAGGCAGTTCGCTTATTGTGCCCGAGTGCTTGTTGAGCGAGGGCCAGCTGAAGACCACAATGGCACGGTTCTTATTGCGCATTGGCGTCTTATTTCTCTGCCGATCGCATGGATAAGGCATTGTTGGGGACAGACGCGCGAGATAAGAATGCACGCGCCGAGAGACACTCCAAGTGGCTTGACGTGGCGACCGCGGAAGCAGCAAAGACGCTGGCCACGCCACACGGCCGGCGCCGACGGCGCTCGTCTCGAGGGCGGCCTTCCCCGCTGGGTTCTGCATCGCTCGTCGCACGGTTCGAATGTGGCGGTCATACTACTGTCCTGTCACGGCTAACGTCAAGCGCGGTAGTCTGTGGCGACGCATGAGTCATGTGCTGTGCCCCGACGACTGCAAATCGCTGGTGCAGCGAGCGAGTGAGAGATGCTCACCATCACGATTGCCACTGCCGTTGAAGTACACTCATGCCGGCGCCTGGAGATACGCACCCTCCAGCTGCAGGCGCCAGCGCCAGCCCATTTCGGCGACAGCAGCTGCCGCGACGGAAGCAGGAGGTCGGCGCGAACGCCTCGCCGTCGCTGAGCCGAGAACCGCAGCAGCGACAGCTGCGCGAGCCCTGTGCACGCGCGCTCTACTGTGCGGCTGTAGGCACGCACGCACGCACCGACCGCAGCACGTGAACGAATCCCTGGCCACGGCAGTCTCGTGATGACGGTGTCTCGGCTCGCCCATCACGAGGGATCGGCTCGCTGTTCATTCACGCCCGGCCGCTGCGCGCTGACTGCCGTCCGCCGCGGATAGTGATCCACGACGGAAGAGTGTGGCGCAGGAGCGGTGCATGTTGACTTCAGTAAGCGCCGGTCGGTCGGTAGGCCGTCCGCGGTCTCCTTTCCGCAGCATTTTGAGACTTGGTTGAGGGAACGCATCCGGGGCGTCAAGCTTATTCGTTGCCAGCAAGGATGACTCAAAATGCGTCACAGCTGTGATCACCAGGCACGAGCAATCCCTCTGTGTCAGTGCTTTAAGCCGATAGAGAAACGAATAATGCGGTAGCGTATTGATAGAAAGATAGAAAGCGCATCTCCCGCGCGAAAACCAGCTGCACTGCGCGAACCCAGCCAGTTCAACGAGTCGGTTCGCACTTGGTTTCCGTATGGGATCGACAGCCTACCGTAGAGACGCGCGATTTGCTGTTTGACCACGTGACGTGACGACCAGACGCCTGCGCATACTCAGTGCGAGTCAGCCGCCGCGCCGCCTCCTGTCGGGATCACTGCCAAATCGGCCCGACGCGCAGCCACACACACGATCGCCATGTTCCCAGCTGGCGGTCGCATACTGAGCCCCAGTCAAGCGGGCAGGAGCCGCGTCCGCTTGCACCAATTGCACCGGTCCAGCATGCTAAGCAACGTGTTGAACGCCCGCCCAGGACGTCACTTTCCAATTCGGCCCGCGCCACTCAAGCACCGCCCCCAAGCCCGGAACTCCCCTAGAAACCGATGCGTCTCCACCGGTTCCTGCTGCTGGCGGCGGCGGCCCTCGCGGCCGTGTCGACCGCCGCGGCGGACGGCGACTGCCGCGTCAAGACGCGCGCGCCTGTGGCTGTCACGGACGCGCCGGTGGCCTCGGCCACGTCTTCGGCCACGGCGTCGGCCGCGGCGTCGGTCGCCGGCTCGACGGAGAATGAAGCGGACGACGACGACGAGTACGACGACGACGCGGCGGAGGCGTCGGCCGCGGCGGACGCCGACACGGATGCCTCGACGGACGTTGACGCCGACGCCGACTCGAAGGCGGACGCCACGATCACGACCGCCCCTGCGGCGACCACGGCGGCTCCTGCGGCGACCACGACGGCGCCGGCGACCACCACTGCTCCTGCGACGACGACTGCGGCGCCGGCAGCCACCAGCTCGACGTCGTCCGGCTCGACGGCCGCGTCCACCGGCACCGGTACCAGCACCAGCAGTGGCGAGCTGTGCAGCACGCCGACCGTGACGATCAAGGAGATCACTGTGGGCGTCGAGTTCGAGTACAACGAGGACGAGGCCGGCCTGCGCGTGCTGGCCATCAGCGGCAAGCCCTCGGGCGGCTCGTACGTGGCCGTGCAGAGCGGCGACTACGCGTACGTGTACGAGCTCGACAGCTCGGACGCGCTCGTGTCGTCGACCGAGGTGGCCAAGGTGCCGGCCATCGACTTCGCCGACATCTACGCGGACGACGACGGGTTCGTCATCATGATCTCTCGCGACGCCGAGGGTGGCGGCACTCTCAACTGCGGCAGCACGTCCAACCTGTGTGGCACGGCGCCCGACCCGGCGGTGCCGTGCTACGACATGTACCTGGCGCGCTACGAGGGCGGCTCGGAGACGTGGGCGACCAAGCTGACGTCGTCGAGCTCGAGCCTGCCGCCGTACTCGACGTCGGCCACCGGCCCCGAGGTGTACATGATCTGGTGGTACGCGCACCACGGCCGCATCGCGTACGACGGGACCAACTGGGCGTCGTACTTTGGCTGCGCGCTGTCCGTGTCGGAGGATTCGTGCATCAACATCCACCAGGGCGACCGCATGAAGGTTGTGGACCCGTCGGGCGCCGTCGTGTCGGACCAGAGCTCGTTCGATTGGGGCTGCTCGCACTCTGGCTACGAGCGCATCACGTACGACAACCGATCGGACACGTTCGCCACGATCTGCAAGACGGACAGCAACAACCGCATCATGCCGCCCAACAACTGGGACGTGACCATCTACCCCGTGGACCTGGAGGCGGCCAACCTGGGCGACATCGTCATGGACGGTAGCAGCAGCGGCGGCGGCTACTGGGCGACGGTCAGCAACAGCGACTCGGACGACGCGGCCGTGCACCTCATCCACTTCACGCTGACGGCCGAGGCGGACCAGGACATCACGCTCAAGGGCGGCAAGGCGAACGAGCGCGCGCCGCACCTCGCGCGCATCGGCTCGGGCGGCATGGTGGCCATGTGGGAGGGCAGCAGCACGAGCGGCGACCTGGTGAGCGAGTCGTCGGACCGCACCGCCTTCATCCAGGTGCTGGACGCGACCTCGGGCGACGCCATCAGCGACGTCGTCACGCTCGACTCGAGCGTCGTGGGCAACCGCTACCAGGCGCTCAAGACGTTCGCCGACGGGTCCGTCGCCTACCTGTCCAAGGGCTCGAGCAGCAGCTCGCTGCAGGTCGTGCGCATCAACGGATGCTAAGTGCCAAGTCCGGGTCACTCCGCGGTAGACGTGTGTGTGTGTATGTGTACCACATAGTGTGTGAGAGTTGAAAGTAATGCTGTTGAAGCCAGACACCAAATGCCTTCAGCACCACTTCAACGCGGTCAACCTTGAACTATGGCACACCGCACCGAATTCATGGTACACAAGTCTCATTTTGAGGTACATGGTGCCGTCGCACTTTGGCGGGAAGCGCTGCTGGCGCGCAAATGGCGGGAAGGATCAGCGCATCTCCTGCGGTCACTGCGGGCGCCTTGAAGAAGCCGACGGGAGTCCCGGGGACTGCTGCTGACGCCCGACTCGAGGCCGACTGGCTGACTACTACCTGACTGCGTGGCCGACCGACGGAGCGACCGGTGCGCGCGATGACGCGGAGGAAGCCGGCGGCCGTGTACGTGGCGGCCACGCGGCAGCACGTGGGCAAGACGAGCACGTGCCTCGGGCTGCTGCAGGGGCTCACGAGCCGCATCGACCGCATCGGCTTCCTCAAGCCCGTGGGCCAGGAGAGCGTCTACGTGGAGCATGCCAACGTGCGCGTGGACAAGGACGTGGCCGTCGCCAAGGGTGCGTGTCTGTACGGAGCCTGTGCTGGACGCGGCGAGCGTGACTGACCCGCCGGCCGGCCGCTGCTTCGCTCGCTCGCTCGCCCGCGCAGAGGTGTTCCACCTGCGCAACTGCCACTACGCCGACATGTCGCCCGTGGTCATCCCGGGCGGCTACACGCGCAAGTACCTGGACGGCGAGATCACGTTCGAGTCGCAGCTGGCGCGCATCCAGCGCAGCTTCTCGCGCATCACGGCGGCCAACGACGTACGTCGGATCGCTCTCTCTTGGCTCTCTCTCTCTCTCTCTCTCTCTTGTCTCTTGACTTGCTCAACTGGTCGGTCGCTCACGACGCGCCCCGCCCGCCTGCCGGCAGTACACGATCGTCGAGGGCACGGGGCACACGGGCGTGGGCTCCGTCGTGGACATCAACAACGCGCGCGTGGCGGCCGAGCTGGGCGTGGACATGGTGCTGGTGGCAAACGGCGGCATCGGCTCGGCCTTCGACGACCTGGCGCTCAACTACTCGGTGTGCCGCGACTACGGCGTCAAGATCCGCGGCGTGATCCTGAACAAGGTGCGGCCCGACAAGCTCGAGATGGTCAAGGAGTACTTCCCCAAGGCGCTCAAGCGGCAGTGGGACATCCCACTCATCGGCGTCGTGCCCAACCTGCCGACGCTGGCCAACAACTCAATGCTGGACTTCGAGAACCTGTTCCGGACGCGCATGCTGTCGGGTCAGCCTCGCCGCTTCCAGCAGTACGCGCGCACGTGCCTCATCACGTCCGGGCTGCGCCGCTTCCTGGACAAGCTCGAGTCGAACGAGTTCAACGACGCGCTGTTCGTCACGCACGCGACGCGCAACGACATCATCCTGGGCTTCCTCTCACACCTGCAGAACTACGAGGTGCGCACGGGCGAGCCGCTGCGCGCCGGGCTCGTGCTCACCGGCGCGCCGCCCGAGGACCAGCCGCAGGACTACATCATGAACATCCTCAAGCACTCGCAGGCGCCCGTGCTGTACGCGCCCGTGACGACCTTCGACGCCATGGAGAAGATCACGCGTTTCACGGCCAAGTTCAACGCCTCGGACCGCGACAAGGTGCTCGCGTGCGGCAAGCACTACGCGCAGCACCTCAACTTTGACATCATCCTCGACCGGTAGGCCCGCCTGGTTGCCCGCCCGCGTCGACTGCATGTACAAATACACACACGCCCCGCCTCCTCGCCACCAACCTGCTCGCCTTGAAGTTGAAGTTCCCGTCGAGGCATCGCCACCGCGTTCTACCGACGCAAACCGCGCCAAATACCGGTTTCCCACACCAAACCGACTCGTAAACGGTAGTTTACGTGGCGCACACCACTACCGACCCCGCCACCTCAACCTCTGACTGACCGCATTCGCCCAAGAAGTGAAGAACGCGGCCGAAGGTGATGGAGACGAGCATGACGCCGAGCGTCTGCGCGTCCCCCGCGCCTGCTCCTGCCGCTCCCGGCGCTGCTGCGACCGCCCAGCCGGTGCGCGGCGTGACGTTCGACCTGGACGACACGCTCTGGTGCGGCCGCGCCGTCATCCAGCGCGCGAGCGAGGCCTTCCACGCGTTCGTGGCGGCGCGCGCGCCGGCGGCCGCCGCCCGCTTCCCGCCGGCCGCCTTCTACGCCGAGATGGCGCGCTTCCAGCGCGAGCTGCCCGACCGCGCGCACGACTACACCTTCCTGCGCAAGCACACGCTGCGCGCCTGCCTGCAGGCGGCGTCCGACGTTCAGGCCGACGCCCAGGCCGATGTCCAGGCCGACGCGGCCCAAGCCGAGGCGGCGGCGCAACTGCGCGCGCTGCTGCTGGACCCGGCGCGGGTCGACGCGTTCGTGGACGAGGCCTTCCAGGCGTTCCTGCTGCCGCGCAGCCGGCCCGAGTTCTTCGCCGGCGCGCTCGAGCTGCTGGACGCGCTGGACGCCGCGCTGGCGCTCGACGCGGACGCCGACGCGGACGCCGTCACACTGGGAGCCGTGACGAACGGTAACTGCGTGCTAGCCGAGCTGCCGGCGGCCTTCCAGCGGCGCGTACGCTTCGTCGTGTCGGCCGAGGGCGTGGGCGTGGCCAAGCCGCGGCCCGAGATCTTCGATGCGGCCGTCGCGCGCTTCCCGCCGGGCGTGCGCCGCGCGCAGCTCGTGCACGTGGGCGACCACTACGCCTGCGACGTCGAAGGCGCCAAGCGCGCCGGCCTGCGCACCGTGTGGGTCAACGCCGCCTGGCGCGGACCCGACGTGCTGCGCGCGCGGCCTGGCGCCGCCTTCGAGACCGTGGACGCCGCGCAGGCCGGCGAGGAGCACGTGGAAGACGAGAAGGAGGACGAGAAAGAGGACGACGACGAGCGGCCAGCGAGCGAGCGCTTCCCGGACGCGGACGCCATCGTGCGGCGCGTGGGGGCCGTGCTGGCCGTGGTCGCGCGCTGGAACCGCGAGGCAGGCGCCTGCTGATAGCGCGGCGCCTGCTGACCAACAGGGCGACGCCGACCATAGACGACTGACGGCGCATGTCGACGCGGAGGAGGCACGGGGCGTGTTGGGGGCGTTACCGCGCGCCGGCTAATACTAATAAATACTGGGCCAGCGCGCTCGCTCACTCGACGTGTCGGCGGCGGAACGAGAAGGCCGAGGCCACGGCGTCGCCCGTCCGGCAGCGCAGACTCGCGGCCTGCGCCGAGAACTGCGCCACTTCCTTCTTGCTGTAGAAGAGCTCGCCCGCCTGCCCGGGCGCCAGCGCCGGGATCGTGCGCACCAGCACCGAGTTGTGGAACGACACGCGCCGCCGGCCCTCGCTCGCGCGGCCCTCGCTGCTCGGCCGGTCCCCGCCGCTCGAGCGTCCCGCGCTGCTTGTGCGACCCGCGCTGCTGCTCCCGCGGCCGCCGTCGCTGGCGCGCGGCAACTCCAGCGCGCGGGCGACCTCCTCGCTGCTGGCGCGGTCGGCCGCGAGCCGGTGGAAGGCCGTCGCCCAGGCGGCCACGTCCGCGCGGCTGAACACGCGGCCGAGCCACTCGCGGCCGTCCGCCAGCGCGAACTCGAGCGCGAACTCGGGCGTGGGCGCCACGCGGCCGCCGACCAGCTGCGCCGCGCACACGGGCGGCCGGCCCAGGCGTCCGCGCGCGCTGCCGCGGCCAGAGTCCTCCTTGGCGTAGAAGACCGTCAGCTGCGCGCCGCGCAGTACCAGGAAGCGCGTGCTCCACGTCAGCGCGCCGCGCTTCTTGAGGCGCACGTAGCCCTCGCACGTGGCCGGGAACGCGACCGCCACGCCGTCCGCAGAGTGCCGCCGGCCGGACGCGGGCGCCAGCGCCAGCGCCTGCGCCTGAGTCGGAGCGGGGCCCTGCGCGTGTCCGCTGGCCGCGCGCGGCCGCACCGCCATCATCATGGCGGCCTGGAGTGGGTGTGGGTGGGGGGGAGGCGCTTGCCTGGACTCGGTTGCTGTTGCTGTTGCTGTGGCTTGGCTTGGCTTGGCTTGGAGCGCGCCAGTCTCGAAATGCGGGCCGCGAATCTCTGTGGGCGGAAGGAAGAAAGGGGGGGGGAGAAGAGTGAATGTCCTGCACACTCTGAAATCGCATTTCCGGTGCTTTTCCGTCGACGTTCTGACGGCTGACTTGGATTTTGTAGGAGTTCATGTGAGGATTTGCACTGGAATGCTCAAGGATGGCCGCGCTATGCTGCTGATTACTTCGTGCGCTGGACCCACCAATGGGAAGAGAACATCCAGGGCTTCTTCAATGCGCCATTCTCTTCAAATCGCCACTTTGGCCACGCGCAGCGGCGCACCACGAACTCGAGTCGACTCGCGACGGCGAAACTGCTGGTGTCGTTGCGGTGCTGGGTTGTTCGGGGCGGCGGTGGGTCCCATTTTCTCATCGTCGGCACCACCCCATGGGTTCTGATGATGCCGCGCCGGCCCATGGATTTTTATGCGAGCTGGTGGCGAAACGCTCTTCTTTTTTTCTGGGTGCAAAATGCAGGGTTCAACCATTTTTTTCCATGAGATCGGTCAAGCAACAACAACAACAACATTATCGGCTATTTTCTATTTCGTCTCGGCGCGGCTGGATCAATGTATGTGGAGAAACTGATCGCTGGCGCAAAATTTGGCAACATTTGCCAATTTGGCACGGCAAGCACCAGGCGGTTTTTGGACGCCTCAATGCATATGTATAAATAGGCCCGCGCACTGCTGCTGGTGGTCCCCAACGCCCGCCTCGCCTGGTCTTCGAACGGCTGTGCGCGCAAGCATCGCGCTTCCTCCTCGCGCCAAAAATTCGCGACAACGACAACGACGACGACGACGCGCTGCTGGAAAGGCCCTGCAACCAGCAAGCGCAGTTAGAGGCGGATGCAGATTCAGAAGGGAGACGCTGTCCCATGGGAGCTCCCGATATGGCGGAGTGGAGCTGGCGACTTGCGCATCCGTCCACTCCGAAACCCAATGCCGACACCACCATGGTGGCCAATGGCGCCGATAAATCGCCTCCGATTTCGATGCCAAGCCCATTGTGGTCTCCATGCCATTACTCACTCCCATTGCTCTGGCCTTTCCGACCATCCGGTGCGGCGACTTTCAGTCAGAGCCGGGCCGACTCGTTGGTGTCCGTCACACCAACCTCCCAGTCGATGCCCAATCAATGCAGGCGACATGCGCATACATATGCCACGAATATCATCATGAAGTGTTGGTAGCATGCCACCTGGAGCTATCACTGATGCAAGGTGTCCATGAGGGCGATGGAAGTATCACCGCCCTCATGAATGCCTTGCGCGACCCGGTCGGACTGCATCCGAAGGTGTTGAATCCAGATCGAGCACTCGACTTGGATTGGAATGCTCATCGACATCCTGGGGGTATCGCTCGAACCGCAGATATGTGGTAGCCGCCTTGGCGAAGGTGCACGCGAAGCTCCTGTCCGCGAAGGGGACGCCAAGGGGCTCCGACAAGCTCAACCGGCGCGCTCCAGCAGTCGCCATGTGCTCCTGTCGGCTTCTAGCGCCGCACTCCGAAGTGAGGACCGCCAGGGGTTGATGGATATCCTGCTTGCAGTGGCCACGAGAGAGCCCAAGCCTGCTGTCCGCCTGCCTGCCACCGCCTCCACGGCAATGAGTTGAGCTGTCCTTCCACTCGATCCCAGCGACAGAAAGCGTCTAAAGTCTATTCGCCACGCAGGTCTCAACATCCAATGCCTGCGACGTCGAGCGCCAAGCCTGAAGCCGCCGCCCGCTGCGTCCGCCGACCACGTTGATCCGATCAAGGTGGTCGCCTCCTAGACCGCGGCCTGCTCGTCCTCGGGCACGTACAGACACAGCCACTTGCGGCGCACACGCTGGTGGAAGGTGCCCGTGGTGACGCCCGGCGTGTCGCTCGCGGGCGGCTTGGGGCTCTCGGGCGGCGCGATGGGCACGTGGAAGTGGTCGGCGGCCGACCGCTGCGGCACGCGCGAGAACGGCGGCGGGTGCAGCAGCCGCACCTCCTCGATGGCGATGGGCTGGGCCGAGGGGAAGGCGGCCGCGGCGCTCACGTCCACCTCCTCGTGCCGGATCTCGATGTTGACAATGGTCTGGTCCCGCCAGCGCTCGATCAGGTCCATCGAGATGTCTGGCTCGCGCGTCGCGGCCTGCTTCTGCTGCTGCTGCTGCTCCTTCTTCTGCTTCCTGGGTGTCGGCGTCTTGCCACCGGCGTTGAGCAGCGCGAAGACGTGGTCGCGGCCGCGGTCGTTGGTCACGACGCGGCCCTGATCGCCCAGGAAGACGCTCGCGTACAGCCAGAAGAGGTCGTCCGAGAGGAAGTCGGTGCGGCAGCTGAAGACGAGTCCGTCGCGCTGCCAGGCGTCCACGATGGCCTTCTCGGCTGGCGACCGCTGGCGCGTCGTGAAGCGGCCCTGCTTGCGCTGCTCCTTCATCTTGCGCGTGCGGATGCGCAGCACGAACGAGTCGGCCAGGTACGTGAAGGGCATCGTGATGCTCACCTGGTGGCCCTCGGCCAGCAGCCGCCGCGCGACCAGGTCGACCTGGTCCAGCCGGCAGCTCCCGGCGTCGAAGTTCTGGTTGATGTACGCGATGTTGGGCCCGTCCAGCACGTAGTGCAGCTTGTCCGGCTGCGTGCTCGCCTGCTTGGCCAGCAGCCAGTCGCGGAACGGCTCGAGGTGCTGCTTGACCGTCTGGCCCGTGCCCACCTTGCTCTCGCGCGCCTCGATGGCGGCCAGCAGCTGCGCGCGCTCGGCCGCCGACACGCCCAGCTTGACGAGCGGCACGCCGCAGTGCGAGCACGCGGGCGTCACGGCCGCGTCGCTGCGCAGCACGCGCGCCGAGAAGCCCGCGGCGCCGAAGGCCGCGCGCAGCCGCTGAGCGTTGGCGAGCGACACCTCGCGGCTGGCGATCTGCAGGTCGTGCAGCAGGCTGGCCATGCGCGCGTTCAGCAGCTGCCGGTCGGCGCGCGAGGCGGCCAGGCACGCCAGCAGCATCTGCACGAGCACGTCCTCCATGCTGGCGGTCCACTCGACGCCCCGCGCGGCCTTGAGCCGCTGCCAGCGCGCGAACGCGTCCTCGAAGTCGCCCTCGCGGCACTGGTGCTCCAGGATGGGCCCCACGGTGCGGAAGTGCAGCCGCCCGCCGCCGGGAGACACGGCCACGGCCGCCAGCAGCTCGTCCACGAGCTCCCAGGCGCCGCGCGCGTCCCGCTGCCACACGAGCTGCAGCTTGATGGCGGCCGCGAACGCCGCCTCGTTCAGCGACTCGCCCAGCACGAAGCGGCCCTGCGGACGGAACTGGAACGGCCGCGCCGCCGCCGCCTCGGCGCCGTCGCCCGCCGCGAACAGCTCGTCGTGGAAGTAGCGCAGCAGCGCCTCGCGCAGCTCTGGCGCGCACAGCTCGGCCGCGTCCGCGCGCTGCGCGCAGTGGAAGTAGAACGTGTCGACGGCGTGGCGCACGGCGTGCGACCGCAGCCCGCGCGCGCGCACTTCGCGCTGCAGCCGCGCGAACACGTCGGCCAGCGGCTGCTGCTCCACCACCACGGCGTGGTGCACGCTCCAACGCATGCGGCCGGCCGGCTGTTTGGCCTCCGCGTCGGCGGCGGCGGCGGCGGCAGGAGAAGCAGGAGACGGAGACGGCGCGCCGGCAGCGGACGAGCACAGCGCGCGGATCGGCAGCAGCGCGCTGGAGGCCGCCGGCGAGCCGCGCGGCCGCACCCGGAGCAGCTGGCGGCCCACGCGCAGGCCGAGGTCGCGGCCGGCGGGGCGGCGGCCGTGCGCGGCGGCCGCGGGCCGCAGAGCGGCGAGCGCGCGGCGCGGCAGCAGCAGCAGCATCCGCGGCGCTTGACCCTGGCAATTGGTGGATGGACGCGCCGACTGTGGGCGGCTTCAACCGGTTTTAGGGGGGCGAATACCGGTTTCGAAGAGGTATCTCTGTACAACGACGGTGTCAACCGCTCTTGTACAGAGAGATTCCAGTGCGCTATTGAAGTGTATGGAAACCTGATAATGCTCCTGGCGAACGCCCTTGCCGCCGCTAGACGAGCGGCAGTAGCTGCTGGAGGCTCTTGCTGAACACACCCGCGAGCGCATTGCGCACGTCGGCGCTCGGCGTCTTGACGAGCTCCGTCAGCAGCGGGTACAGCCAGCCCAGGTGCCGCTTCATCTGCTCCATCAGCAGCAACAGCAGCGTCAGTCTCGCCTCCACGGACAACAACAACCACAGCGAGAGCACCCACCTCGTCGCCGTCGAACTCGGCCAGCTCCGACAGAGCGCCGACCAGCAGCGGCGCGTACCGCGCGGCGCGCTGCGTCGCGTCCACGGGCACCGCCACGTGCGGGAACGCGAGCGCGCGCGCGCCGTCCGCGATCGTCCACGTCAGGTACTCCTGCAGCGTCTGCTTGAGCAGCTGCGTCATGTGTCTGCGCGCGTCCTCGCGCCTGGCGACGGCGGCGGCGGGCGCCTCGCGGATCAGGCTCAGCAGCACGTGCAGGAACTGCCGCTTGCCCTCAACCTCCTGCAGCAACAGGCTGGGCAGGTCGCTCGCGTCCGCCTTGCCGTAGCTCCAGCCGGCGCGCTGCAGGTGCAGCCGCAGCTCGACGGCGTCGTTCACCTTGCGCGCGAACTGGAAGCTCTCGCGCAGACACGCCATGAGGCTCGACACGTGGCCCTCGCTCAGCGCCAGCCGGCGCGCCGAGCGGGACGCCAGTACGTGGCCGAGCACGTGCTGCAGCGCCAGGATGACGGCCAGGTGCGTGCGCGACGGGAACCGCTGCGCGCTCACCTCGGTCTCCGTCACCACCTTGGGCGGCAGGTCCGACGGGAAGTGGAAGTCCAGCACGCGCACCACGTTCGGGTACATGGCGATGACCGACGGCAGGCGCGGCGACAGCAGACCGGGGGACATGGGCGACGGCTGGGACGCAGGAGTCGTCGGCGAGGCCGGTGCAGCAGGGGAGGACGCGCGCACGACCGACAGCGGGTCGTTCATGAAGAAGATCCAGGTCGGCTCGGCGCGCGTCATGACGGAGCGCAGCTCGTCCGCGATCAGGCCCCAGACGCCCTCGGGGAACTTGTGGCCGTGCGCCACCAGCATCTGCTCGAGCGAGGTGGCCGAGGCCGCCGCGAGCTCCTCCTCCATGTCGGTCGTGTCCATGCACTTGCCGAGCAGGAAGAGCACCTCCGGGAGGAACCCGACCACGTCGTAGTACATGCCGAAGCACTCGAGCAGCCGCTGCAGGCAGTACGTCGACGTGGCTTGCCCAGGGCGGTACTGGATGCGCGTCGCGGTGGACGTCGCCGGGAGCGGGAGCTTGGGAGCCGCGCGCGCTCCCTTCTCGACGAACACCTCGAGGTGGCGCAGCTCGTCCAGCAGCGGGATCAGCACGCCCTTGAAGATGAGCGACCAGAGCCCAGGCGAGAACTTCCCGCCGTGCTTCTCGAGCGAGTTGTACAGCCCATGCAGCGCCGCGAGGCGCACGTCGACGCGCCGGTCGGCCGATAGCGTCGACAGCGCCGTCAGCACCGGCCACCACATGCGCGTGTGCGCCGACGAGTCGTTGTACACGGCCGTCGCACCGGCGTCGGGTGACACGGTCTGCACCGACAGCATGGAGCTCTTGCGCCTGGGCGACGACGCGGGCGACAGCGCCGAGATCTCCTCCTCCAGCGTCCGGGACGACTCCTGCTTCTCGTACCGCACCGACGCGCGCGAGGACCGCGACGGGGTCGTCGACGGGCCCTCAGCGTCTTCCGGCGCGCCAACAACGGACCCGCGCTTCTTGAACCCGACGCGCTTCGCCACGGACGTCTCCACGAACAGCTTCTCGATCACCTGGCCCGTCGCGAGCTTCTCCATGCACACGCCTTCCAGAATGGCGACGCAGTCAATACTGAGCTTGGTCAGCGTCACGTTCTCCGCCATGTTCCGCTCGACCTCGTCCGAGCCGCAGACGGCGAACGCGAGCAGGCACTCGACCGCGTCCACGAACACCTCGACGATGCGGTCGAAGTGGTTGTCGAACACGCGCTGCGCGATCTGGAAGCCCAGACGCACGATCTTGTCCTGCTGGTCGTAGTTGCCGACCTCGTACGTCTCGGCCGCGACGCGCAGCACGCCCCAGATGGTCTTCCAGCCCGACTTGATGTTGGTCACGCGCGCCAGGATCATGTTCTCCACGCACCGCAGCACGAGCTCGCGGATCTCCATGGAGATGGCGTTCGACATGATGACCTCGAACGGCTCGAGGAACAGCCGCTGGAAGTTGAAGTCCTTCAGCTCCTCGCGCTCCAGGAACTTCATGCTGAGCTGCCGCAGCGAGTCGATCGCGTACATGGCGATCGACAGGTTCTCGTCGCACCCGATGGCCGTGAAGTGGCGCGACAGCACTCGCCACGTCGACGCCCACACGACGCGCGACCGCCTGTTCATGTTCATGTCGGCCACTTCCACCAGCTTCTGCAGCGAGAATACGCGAGGCGCGCTCAGGAAGCCCTCGCCTCGCCCTGATGCAGACGGCGGCAGCACCCTCCCGCCGTTCGAGATCGCGCCAGAGCACTCGGTCAGCGACACGACGCACAGCTGCTGCACGAACTCCTGCAGCGCCGAGTCGCTCAGCGTGACCGAGCTGCTGAACACGCGGTCGCTCGCGAGCGAGTCGATCTCCGCCAAGACACGTGACGCGTTCTCGTCCTCGACCGCCGAGTTGAAGACGTCGTCGCCACCGGCGCCTCCCGCCCCCATGCCGGCGCTGCTGCTCGAGCTCTCGCGATGAGACGGAGACGGCGACAGTATGGACGACGACGACGACAACCCGCGCCGACTGCCGTTGCTGGCCAAGGCCGCCGTGGGAGTCCCAGCGGACGAGCTGGAGCCGTGGGGCGACGACTGGTAGTTGAAGAACTGCATCTCCGAGTGCAGGCCCTGCGCATGCGTCTGGACGCGCGCGAGCTGGGAAATGCACTGCAGGATGTCGTGCCACGAGTCGCCGAGGTAGTTGCCCTCCTTGACGCTGATGGATATCAGCGCCTTGATGGCCTCGATGTTCTTGGCGCGCATGACGCGCGACGCCGTCGTGTGCAGCGCCGTGAACTTGGCGAGCACCGTGACGAACGCGTCGCGCTCTGACGGCATGTTCAGGCGCGCCGACAGGTGGATGGCGTGCTTGAACGAGTTCAGGCACAGCTGGATGGCGACAGGCGCATCGGACGACTCGAAGATCACCGAGCACGACGCCAGCAGCGGAGCCCACACGGTCTCGAACATGGGGCGGACGAAGCTCGTCTCGCTAAAGTCGGTCACCAGGTGAAATAAGCTCGAGGGCGACGTCGGCGCCGGAGGTGACACAACCGCGTTTCCGTCTCCTCCTTCACCCCCGGGGGGAAGGAGAGCCGTCGGCTTGCCACCGTTACTCCCGCCTGCAATGTTGCGAGCCGAGTACCCCGCCGGGTTCCGCCGCTTGAACAGCGCCTCCGACTGCCGCACCATCGTCTCGCGCTCCTTGATGTACGCGTCGCGGCGCTGACGGTCCGCGGCAGCAAGCGAGGTGCCAAAGATCGTGGTCGCCGCCGCGGCCCTGACCCCAGCGCCGCCACGCTTGTTGCGTGCCCTGAAGTCCTCGTCTTCCTTGAGCGAGATCGGGCTCTGCTTGATGCGGTCAAAGATGCCGCCCATGTACTCCTCGGGCAGGTCCTCGCCGTTGTTGATGCCGCGGTTGTTGCGCAGGAAGCCCGCCTTGTCCATCTTCTTTTCCTCGGGAATGCTCGGGTTGTGCAGGTCTGTCTGCAGCATGATGATCGAGAACGCCAAGATGAAGGCCGTGTCGGCGCTGGGGAACAGTCCGGGAGGGCACGCCGAGTAAAAGCGCTCGGCGAACTTCTCCATCATGCGGTCGATTTTCTGCGACTCGCCCGGCAGACGGAAGCCCGAGAGGAAGTGGCGGATCGCCTCGTCGATTTCCAACCCCGTGAAGTCCATCATGTCGACGTACTCGTGCAGCACCTTGACGCAGAACCCGCCCTGGTACTGTTGCTCCTTCCCAAGGTAGTCGCCAACCTCCGTCTTGTCCAGCTTGTCGTTGTGCTCGTGCAGGAACCGCGCCACGTCTCGAGGCGTGCCCTGGCCCATGTGGCCGTGCTGGACGAGGTACTGGATGCCGGCGCTCGGCTTGGCGTTGAACTTGAGCACGCCGTTCGCGAGCTCTTCCTGGCGCTTCTTCTTGCGGTCGAACGCCTCGACCGCCGACATGGCAGACGACGCCGACGCGGACGGTGAGGGCGACGTCGCCACCGGCGTCGAACTGTCGTCGTCATTGTCGCCTGTGCTGTCTTGCTGCCGCGGCTGAGACGCGCCAGAGTTGGTGCGCGCGCTGCTCGTCTTCTTCTCCGACTCGACGAAGTTGGCGGCCTTCTTGAGCGACGCAACAGTCGCCGTGAGGCACTCGAGGCCCTTGAGCACGAGCGCCGCGTCGTTTTGCTGCATCTTGAGCCGCATGGTCGACGACATGTTGGCGTACTGCGCGGCGGTCGTCTCCTTCTTCCCCTTGGCGATCTTCGCGAGCGCGTCGATGATTTGCCGGAACAAGTCGTTCGTGTTCCAGTCGCAGTCGTAGTTGAGGAAGATCTCGCCCAGGATGGACGCGTCGTCGCACAGGTTGTTCAGCACCTCGAGCACGAGCATCTTGTGCTCGAAGCTCGAGTTCTCGGACTGCAGGATACGCAGGAAGATGGACGTGATGAAGATGTCGATCTCAGCCTTCAGGTGGCGCTTGAAGTTGTTGATCAGCACCAGGAACACCTGCAGCGACAGCCCGACGATCTGCGTGTAGTTGGACGTGCAGTTCTGCAGCAGCGACTGGCACAGGTACTGCCGGATCGCGTGGATGAAGCGCTCGCCCCGGCGGAACGACGGCCCCGCGTTGTTGATGATGGACAGCATGAGCTCCAGCGACAGGATCTTGCTCTGGAAGGCGAACGGGTCGTCCGTCGCGGCGTTCCCGCTGCTCATCACGCCGCCGCCAGCTGACAGGTACCCGGCGCCGCCCGTGGCGCTTCCCAGGGCCGAGTCCTCGGCGACCGACCGCATCGAGATCCGGCAGAGCGAGCGGAAGAGCAGGAACGCGTCCTTGTGCAGCACGGACGGGAACGACGGCGCGAACATGGGCGGCGTCGTGCTGCTGGACGCCTGCTGCTTCTTCTGTCGCGGCGGCTGCGGCTGCGAAGGAGGCACCTCGGGGGGCTCTTGGTCCGTGATCGCGTCGATGGCGGTCGCGACCGCGGCGGTCGGAGCGCCATCGTCAACTGCAAGCCCGAGCAGCAGCGCCACCTCCGGGTACAAGGCTACGTTTGGGTCGGCGACCAGCGTAGACGCGGAAGACGTCGCGGGGATGTCCGAGGCGGTCGAGATGCGGCTGTCGGCTTCGTCCTCATCCTGCTGCTGCTGCTGCTGCTGCTGGTCGAGGGAGGCTGCGGCGGACTCGGCCGCGCTCTTCTCGAGCGCGTCCTTGAGCGTCGCGGCCGTCTCCTGCTCGACGCGCTGGTCGAACGTCTCCATGCGCTGGAAGACGATGCTGATGATCTGCTGCAGCGTGGCCTTGGCCACCATCTGGTTGGTCGCGTTCTTGCTCACAAGGTGAATGTGGTAGCACGCGCGCACGGCCTTGAGCAGCGAGTGCTCGTGCACCTCGCACGTTGTGGTCGTCACGGCCGTCAGCAACACGCGCAGCACCTGGATCTGCACCGTCTCGTCCGGGTGGTCGTTGCAGTCGCAGATGACCTCGACGATGCAGTCGATCAGCTTCCAGTTCTCGTCGTTCAGGTTGCTGTTGCCGCCGGCGCCGGCGCCGCCGCCCGCCCCTGCCCCACCGCCGGCGTCAAAGTCCGCGCTGGCATCTCCCGCTCCGCCGCTGCCGCCGCCGAGGCCGCCGCCGGTGAGCGCCGGGCCGCTGCTGCTGCCGCCGCCCACGAGCGACGCGAACGCGCTGGTGCGCAGCGTGCGCGGCGTGGCGGCGCCCGTCTTCTGCACGAGCCGCTTGCGGATGCCCTCGGGGATGGCGCCGTTGCCGCGCAGGAAGCCGAAGGCCAGGAACTTCTCGATGCAGTCGAGCGCGATGGCCATGAGCTTGGCGTGCCGCGTCAGGCACGCGAGCAGAAACGGCTCGAACGGCACCTCCACGCCGCCGCTCACGCCCCCTCCCCCTCCCCCTGACGGAGCAGCAGCAGCAGAGGCCGAGCCGCTGCGCTCCACCGCGGCCGCCACCTTGGCCTGCGCCGCGTCGATCACGTCGCGCAGCTCGCGGTGGCTGCGCGTGCACGCCTTGCGCAGCTTGGCCAGCGACTTGAGCACCTGCGCCTCCATCTCCTCCGGCTACTGTCCTCCGGCTACTGGTCTCTGCCGGCCAGCAAGGCAGCAGGGGGTCGTGTCGTCCGCTTCTCTACCGGTCCCTTTTGGCCGCCAAGATCGCCGCTTCAACGACGCGTACGGAGCCCGGAGCGCCACGGAACGGACCGCGGAGACTGCGGCGGCGCGCGACGCACGGCCGGGGACCGCGACAGGAGGCCGCTCGCCGGGGAACGCGCGCGCAGAGACGCCCTGGAGGGAGCCGTCCGTCCGTCGGCTGGAGGATGAAGATGCCGCCGGCCGTTCCGACCGCCCGACAACGAGGACGCGTTTGTATCGGGAGCTTTTTGCACGTGGCGGCTGGGTGCGGGGGTTACGAGGTTACGACGGGGTACGAGTTACGTGAAGGACTGTGGGACGACACCCGAGATGACACCCGAGACGACACGCTTGGTCTCCATGATGGCAGCGGTCGCCGAGCTGCTCGCGTGGAGAACCAAGAGGTCGGCGGTCCAAGCTGTTGCCGTGGAGCCCAGCCAGCCAGCCATGGACAACGCCGACGTCGTGGAGCAGTCCAACACCGCCCGCGACTCTGAGCCTGAGTGTGACTCGGCACCGCACGCGACCACGGGCGAAGCTCAAGAGGCCAGCATTGCCAACCTCGAGGCTCAAGAATGGTGCATCTAGGCAATGTGCATTGGTTCCTACCCTTGCACTCCACCTCGAACTCTCCGTTCCGTGCTCTGCGTCGACGAACGCAGGTCCGTCGAGAAGCCGAGCGTGTTCTGCAGCGGTACGTCGCACCGGATGACAGTTGTTGACCACCACGCTTGATCTTTTGGCCAAAATACTTCGCTGCAGAGAAGGTGGATGCTGCATGCAGTTGCCACGCGACGCCAAGACGCTCTCCGCGCTTCCAATCCTATGTTGGCTGCAGTGGCAGTGGCACACAAGACGCCTTACAGCCTGCGGCTGGACGTCCAGGAATGGGCGGAAGGACCAGGACCGGCCAAAACGGGCTGGGCTGACTACGAAAATGGCACAAAAGTGGTGGGGTCTTACATTGCTGCAGCATCGCGACCACCAGTGATTACAAGGGCCTCCTTGTCAACGAGCGACATGAATACTTAGCAACCGGAGCCGCCGGCGATCACGAGACACGACGTGCTGTCGAAGATCGCCATGATGTTGGTCATCACCGACCACACGAGCGCGAACGACAGGTAGAAGACGGTGATGCCGCCGAGCCAGCGACTCGACCCACCAGTGCGCAGCAGCTCCTGGCACGCCTCCTTTTGCTTGGGCAGCAGGAGCAGGAAGACCCACGCGAACATGGTGAAGCAGTACATGATGATCACCGTGTACGTGATGTCCAGGCGCACCGAGTGGTCGTCCTCCTGGATGCGCGCCGTCGTCAGGTTGAACGGGTTGTCCATCACGAGCGTCAGCGTCGTCGCGAACGGAGACGCCACGTTGGCCACCGTCGTCACCAGGCCGTAGACAGCGCTCTCATTGCCCTCTCCGACGAGCTCAACGATGACGAAGTTGGCGATCATCCAGCCGACACCGTAGGGCAGCTGGACGGCGATCGGCGGACCGAGCCAGAACCACTGGCTCCGGAAGACGTCCCAGACCGTGATCATGGTGGTTGCGCAGTCAATCACAATGACGAAGGCTCCCGTCGCGATGATCATCCAGTGCCAGTTCCAGCGGAGGCCCCACTTGGACGTGACGGTCAGACCAATCATGAACAGCACGTTGCTCAGGATGTCGCTGATGGTGCTGTTGATGGGCGTCACGCCGACCATGTACGACTGGATCGGAGAGCTCGCTGTGTATGTGATGTCCTGGAACAGGTTGTAGAAGAACACGAAGGCGACCACTTGGTACACTACGCGCTTGCAGATCAAGTCGAATAGATTGGAGATGTACTCCTTGAACACGGGTTTCTCGTGCTTCTCCTCCTTGATGAAGAACCACGTCGCAGGAAACACCGGCAGCGTGCACACGGCGAAGATGATCATGAGCTGCGGGAAGCTCAGCGAGAAGTCAAAATCGCCGCCGTACTCGGCGCCGTTGAAGAAGAAGCCGGTGATGATCTCCCCAACGATGACGAGCGCCGTGCGCACCGTGTAGATCATCGACTGGGTCTTGCCTCGCTTGTCGATCGGCTCGCGCTGCGCCATCTCTGCCGTGATACCGTCGGCGCACACGTCCGACATGACGTAGCCGAACGCCGCGAAGAACATGAGCATGACGTACTTGGCGCCTTCCGACGGAGCGTCGTAATTGATGCGCGCCTCGATCTCCGGTGTGTAGTCCGCCACGTCTACATTGCGATCGTCCGGGTTCGTGAAGTATGGCTTGCCGATAGGCAGGATCGCCATGACGAGCAGCATGATGAAGCAGATTCCCCACCCGATGAGCATGTACGGGCGGCGGCGGTAGCCACGGACGGGGAAACAGTCCGAGATGATGCCGTAGATGACCTTGAAGCTCCACGGGAGCACCACGAGGGTCTTGGCCGTCGTCACCTGCGCGCCGGTACAGTTGAGGTACTCCTGCATGAACGGGTAGATGGTCTCGGGGAGCGAGCCGTAGACGAGGCCGACCACTGCGTATTGCACGAACAGCCCGATGTTCTCGCGGCTCGTGAGCACCGGCGGCCCGCCGGCTCGCAGCGCGCCGCCCTCGAACTCGTCGCCGGCGGTCGGTGTCTTGGCGCTAGCATAGCCCTCTTCGATGTCCTTGGCCTGGGAGGCTCCGCTCAGGTACGACAGGCGCGCCACTTCGGCCACGTCGAGCACGTTGGAGCCCGTGCCGGGCGTGTGGTCGGCGATCGGCATCTCGCTCACCGCTGGCTCTGGGCTGGCTTGGCTGGAGCTACTTGTGCGGAGGCCGGCGAGTTGGAGAATGGCGACCTGAGAGAGACCGCTGTTCGGGTCCGTCCCTCGACCGCTGTCCTGTGCGTAGACGACTCGCCCAGCGGAGCCCCGGCGCCGGATTCCTCGTCGACAGATCCGCAGGGATGGGCCCGTCACTTGTCTCTAGTTCAGGTGTCCCTGCTCACCCAGTCTGGTGCTTCGCTTCGCCTTGATGCTTCTTGGGGGTTGAACGCCACTGAAGCAAGCGCAAGCAGGCTGCAGCGTGCTGACCGCCTCGTTTATGGCTCGAGACCGCTGCGCTGATCGGAAGAGAACGCCGGCAAATAGAGCACGGACTCGTGCATTTCATGCCGATCCGCGGTACATTTGTGTGTCAAGACAAGGCACTCGCGTGCAGCTCGCTGGCCGCCACGAGGTGCCCGAGTGCCTTGCTGTAGCCAGAGGCACTTGCTGAGGTGCGAGGCGTAGTCCGTGCACTGTGGGCGAGCCTCGTCAGCAAAGTTCACGGAGCCCGAGTGGAGTTTACAGCAAATGACTTTGGCACAGCGAGCGTCATAATGGAGCGATGCAGCATCGTCACGCCACGCCCCAAGATAATTCTTCCCGCGGTCAACTCCCGGGGGCGTCAGTAACCCATGGAGCCCGTGCCTGCTGATGAGGTCCGGGTCCGCAGCGGCTGTCAGCAATATGCAGCAAAACATTGCAAATTCCCCAATTTATGCAATTTGGCTGATCGGAATACTAGTATGTCAATGTGTTGCAAACAAACGTTGTATTGCAAATGAAACCCTAAAGGAGGCTTTTATACTTTCTCGAAGACGCCGCGAGCGCAAGCAAGAGAGGCGGCAACGCCTGCCATCCATGACGCCGAGAGAGTCCTTGGACTCGCCTAGCAGCCGGAGCCGCCGGCGATCACGAGGCACGACGTGCTGTCGAAGATCGCCATGATGTTGGTCATCACCGACCACACGAGCGCGAACGACAGGTAAAAGACGGTGATGCCGCCGAGCCAGCGGTTGGAGCCGCCCTTGCGCAGCAGCTCCTGGCACGCCTCCTTCTGCGGCGGGAGGAGGAGCAGGAAGACCCACGCGAACATGGTGAAGCAGTACATGATGATCACCGTGTACGTGATGTCTAGGCGCACCGAGTGGTCGTCCGCCTGGATCCGCTCGTTGGTCAGGTTGAACGGGTTGTCAATGACGAGCGTCAGCGTCGTCGCGAACGGAGACGCCACGTTGGCCACCGTCGTCACCAGGCCGTAGACAGCACCCTCGTTGCCCTCTCCGACGAGCTCGACGATGACGAAGTTGGCGATCATCCAGCCGACACCGTAGGGCAGCTGGACGGCGATCGGCGGACCGAGCCAGAACCACTGGCTCCGGAAGACGTCCCAAACCGTGATCATGGTGGTTGCGCAGTCGATCACAATGACGAAGGCTCCCGTCGCGATGATCATCCAGCGCCAGTTCCACTGGAGGCCCCACTTGGACACCGCCATCAAGCCAAACATGAAGAGCAAGTTGCTCAGGATGTCACTCAGCGTGCTGTTGATAGGCGTCACGTCCACCATGTACGACTGCACGGGGGAACTCGCCGTGTACGAAATGTCCTGGAACAGGTTGTAGAAGAACACGAAGGCGATCACTTGGTACACCACGCGCTTGCAGATGAGGTCGAACAGGCCCGAGATGTACTCCTTGAACACAGGCTTCTCGTGCTTCTCCTCCTTGATGAAGAACCACGTCGCAGGAAACACCGGCAGTGTGCAGACCGTGAAGATGATCATGAGCTGCGGGA
>JAADYB010000275.1:0-27431 GCA_023338075.1 Phytopythium litorale
ACAGAAATCTGTTACATGTTTGAGAATGGAAACCGTAACCATTTTTCAGCAGGTCAACAGTCAATGCGGCAGATATATCAATTCCAGAAGGTTCAGGTCGAATCCTCCTCGACAAATATTGAAAAATCATCCATTATGAAAGTGTTTTCCCGCCAATTGCTTTTTTGGCGCGGCAACGCTATCGTCAATCACTTGGAGAAAGTGCCGCGAAGGGGCAAGTCGCAGCATTGTCGCGGCCTGCGGACGCTTGTAGCAGCGCCAGGAGGGCCCGAGAGAGACCGCCATGGGCCGCATCGCGCGCCTGGAGCTCGAGGACTTCAAGTCGTACGGCGGTGCGCACGTGGTGGGTCCGTTCCACCGGTTCACGGCCGTGGTGGGCCCGAACGGCGCTGGCAAGTCGAACCTCATGGACGCCATCAGCTTCGTGCTGGGCGTGCACTCGCGCCACCTGCGCTCCACGCAGCTGCGCGACCTGGTTCACCGCGCGCCGAGCGACTCGCCGGAGCAGCTGGCGGCTCGTGGCGCGCGTGTGACGCTCGTCTATGAGTTCGCCGAGGGGGAGCCGGCGCCGTCCATGGCGACGGTCGCGACGGGAACCGTGCGGTTCTCGCGCCTGATCTCGGCGAAGGGCACGGGCAGCTACCGCATCGACGACCAGGACGTGTCGTTCGACACGTACCAGGGGCAGCTCAAGCAGATCGGCATCCTGGTCAAGGCGCGCAACTTCCTCGTGTTCCAGGGCGACGTCGAGTCGATCGCGTCCAAGAGCCCCGAGGAGCTGACCAAGCTCTTTGAGCAGATCTCCATGTCGGATGAGCTGCGGTAGGGTGTCCATCGTGGGGTCTTGCTGCTTCTCCGGGTCGTAATCTGAACGTGGTTGTGATTCTTGGGGTGGACGGAGTCAGACTCGAGTACAACCAGCTCCTGGAAGCCAAGAACGCAGCGGAGGAGAACACCATCTTCGCGTACCAGAAGAAGAAAGGGCTGGTCGCCGAGAAGCGGATGGTAGGTGCTCGACCCACGTGGATGTGCCGGTAAGTGTGCATCAACCTTTACAAACGCTTTGATTGTCCTCTTCAGGTGAAGGAGCAGCGTGACGAAGCGCAGCAGTTCAAAGATAAACTGGACGAAGTGGTGCGTGCAAAGCAAAGCGCTTGGAGTTGCTCATACAGCGGCAATGTCGCACATCTGATGCTCATGATCTTGGTGCTTTTGCAGAACAACTTGCGGGCGGAGCACTACTTGTGGCAGCTGTTCCAAGTGGAGGAGGATCTCAAGGGCCGTGAAGGGGCCATCCGCCAACTTCAGGAAGAGAAGCGCGCGAGTGCCGCCAAGGAGCAGTCGCTGCTGCAGATGTTCAAGGACAAGAAGAAGGAGCACAACGTCAGCGTGCGCGACATCATGCAATGTCGAGAGCGCATCCAGCAGGTCCAGAACGAACTGGAGCGTTTGGAGCCGCGGATGATCCAGCTACGAGAGCAGGCGCGGTTCTCGCAGAGGCGTATCCTGGAGGCAGAGGCTACCGAGAAGAGCATGCGCAGCAAGTCAGCGGGGAAGGAGAAAGAAGTCGAGGCGCTGAAGATTGATCTCGCAGAGCTGAACGCGGCAAAAGTGGAGCTAGACGCGAAGCAAAACCGTCGGGTCAGCCAAGGTGGCGACCAGAACGGCCTTGTGCTTGAAGGAGCCCGACTGGAGGAGTACCACCGGATCAAAGAGGCGGCGCAGGTCAAGACGAACTCGCTGCGCAGCGAGCTGGACTCGATCATGCGTCTGCAGACGGCCGATCTCAACAAGGTGGAGACGCTCTCGCAGGAGCTTTCTGATCGCGAGAACGAGATTGCAAAGCTGACGGACGAGTTGAAGCAAGCGGATGAGCGAATCGTCAATGTGAGTGCCTTCTCCTGCCTGGCATGCCTGTATTGCCAATACCACTGCTGACGTGTTGTTGTCCGATGCCGTTCCCAGATGCGAAACGTCATCTCACAAACGGAGCGTGCGATTGTTGATGCCGAAAGAGACTTGAAGCGATCCGAAGCGGAGGTACCGCTGTATTTTGTTTGCGTTGTGTCGCCGTGGCTGGAGTTACTAAACTGCTCTGTGCGGTATGCTCCAGATTCGAGGTCAAGGTGAGAAGAAGGAGAAGCTAACGGAAGAGCTGGCGCGAGTGAACTCGAAGCTGCGTGAGCTGAAGGACGACAAGCGCCAATCTCAAGCGGAGAGTCGTCGTGCCGAAGTGTTTGACACGCTCAAGCGCTTGTTCCCCGGTGTCAAAGGCCGACTGGTAGATTTGTGCAAGCCGGTCCAGCGCAAGTACAACATGGCAGTGACAGTCGCGACGGGCAAGCACATGGACGCACTTGTCGTGACGGATTACAAGACTGGACAGGAGTGTATCCAGTATCTACGTGACTCGCGCTCGGGCAGCGCGCAGTTTATCCCACTGGACAAGATCCGCGTCAAGCCGATCAACGAGCGCTTTCGAAGTCTCGGTGACAACATCAAGCTCGTCGTCGACGTGATCGAGTGCGACCCAGAGATTGAGCCCGCGCTACACTATGCGGTTGGCGACACAGTGGTCTGCGATTCGATCGACACGGCTCGGGATCTCTGCTTTCGCCAGAATGAACGCGTGAAAGCCGTGACCCTCAGCGGCATGGTCGTCAGCAAGAACGGAAGTATGACCGGAGGCCGCACGCACAGCGACGTTCAGCGCGCTGGCAAGTGGGACGAGAAGGAGATCGAGGCCACTCAGCAGCGCAAGGACGAGTTGACGGAGCAGATCCAGTCAATCGAGCGCCACGGTGCGTCGTACGCCAAACTCGAGAGCATCCGCACGCAGATCGAGGGTATGCGCAACCGCCTCAAGTATGCGAAGGCGGATCTTGTGACGACGGAGTCCCGTAAGCCGATGCTCAAGGTGCGGATCGACGACGCCGGGAAGCGGATCACCGAGTCCATCAAGCCGGAGCTCGCAAAGTTTGAAGCGTCTGCAAACTCTCGACGCAGTAAGATCGCCTCGCTAGAGGACGCAATTCACAGCGTCGAAGACGAAATGTTCGCAGATTTCAGCGAGCAGATCGGCGTCGACAACATCCGTGTGTACGAAGAGAAGGTGATCAAGCGTCAGCAGACGTACATGGAGATGAAGCGCAAGATCACGGAGCACGAGGCCAAGCTCGAGGCACAGGTAAAGTTTTACCGTGAACCCGCATCCTTGACGTCGGTGTGGAGGCTAACGTCACGCTGTCGTACACCGCACAGATTGCTTACCTTGAAGCACAAGACTTTGACCAACCCGCGATCGTGGCCCAGCAACGAGCGGTGGAGGAGAGACAAAATGTGGCGCGCTTCCGAAAGGAAGAGGCTGAGTTGGTGGAGAAAATTTCGAGTCTTGCGAAGAGGAAGCAAGTCGAAGAAGCTGTCCACGCCAAGCTTTCCACGAGCCTGAACGAGTGTGAGCAGAGTCTTCGACATATCGCGCACAAGAAGGTCAAGTACGAGAACAAGAAGAACGACGTTCTCAAGAAGGTTGCGGCGGAGGAGACCGTGCTGGAACGCTTGAAGGATCAGAGGAAGGAGATTCTCAAGCGTGCGTCGCTCGATCATGTGACGCTGCCAGTCAAGCGTCAACGCGCCACCGGCACTCGCACGAGGAACAACACCGTCGCGGATGGCGATGTCGACATGGAAGACGCGGAGGCAGAGGACGCCAGCAACTTCGTCACCAGCAGTGCCACCAGCGGCACACTCAGCGGACGCGACAGTCTCGATCACGTGCTGACGAACCAAGCTGTTGAGCCGTACGTCGGCCAAGAGATGGATTTCTCGTCGTTGCCGGACGCAAACGCAGTCAGCGACGAGCACGAGTACGACGTGATCAATGTGGATTACGAGGAGCGGATCAGCGACCTGCTGTCCGAGTTGGAGCGTATGCAGCCCAACATGCGCGCACTGGACAAGTTCGACGAGATCCAGAAGCGCATCTCGAAGGAGGAAGGTGATCTGGATCGAATCAAGCAGCAAGCGCTGGACGCGGCCGCCACGTTTGAAAAGGTCAAGACGACGCGTCATGAGCGCTTCATGGAAGCGTTCAACCACATCTCGGGCATCATTGATGGGACGTACAAGCAGCTGACGAAGAGTTCAAAGCACCCGCTGGGCGGCACGGCGTACTTGAGTCTCGAGAACACGGAGGAGCCGTACCTGAACGGCATCAAGTACAATGCCATGCCGCCGATGAAGCGCTTCCGCGAGATGGAGCAGCTGTCGGGCGGCGAGAAGACGGTCGCGGCGCTTGCGCTGCTGTTCGCGATCCACAACTACCGGCCGTCCCCTTTCTTCGTGCTGGACGAGGTGGATGCCGCACTCGACAACGTCAACGTGAACAAGGTGTCGACCTACATCGCCAACTGCGACTTCCAGTGCGTCGTCATCTCGCTCAAGGACTCGTTCTACGAGAAGGCGGACGCGCTCGTCGGCATCGCCAAGGACATTGCGTCGCAGCGCTCGCAGTCGCTCACACTCGACCTCACCAAGTACGGCGCGTGATCCAAGCGAGGAGCGAGGGGAAGCGAAGGCTCACCGACACGACGGCTATTATAACGGCGCGCTTTGATATGGTAATGTGACCTGCGTGGGTTTGGTGCGAGTGCTGGCTGTTGGTTGTGGGTTGTCGTCACTCGATTGCTTCAGGTGGACGTCGTCGCTCTCACTCGCTGGCAGCATGTTGCGCCTTCCCGACGGCACCGAAGCGCGACTTGGCCGCGAACTCCGCCTCGCGCTTGACAAGTGCCGTGAAGCGTGGGTCGCTGCTCACAGTGCTAGCGGGGAGGCGGCCGAACCGCTGCTCCTCGTACAGCAGGAGCCTCTCGCAGAGTCGGAGTCGCGTCGGCTGGTCCAGCACGCGCGCGCTGCCGCCGAACGCCGCGGCGTCGAGCAACACGGGGATGTCGTCGGGCTCGGGGAGCTCGAACGCCCAGACCACGCGCATGCTGTGGTCCAGCCCGCCGATGGTCACGAACGGGTTGCGCCGCACCATCCGCGTGCCGCCCAGTGCGCTTGTGGCGACGCGGCTTTTGCTCACGAAGTCGAGGTCGCTCGTCATCTTGAGGAGGTAGTTGCCGCGCCGCCAGACGAACGGCAAGTGCTGCACCATGCGCCGCCGCCAGCCCGCGATGCGCTCGACCACATCGATCGACAGCGTGCGCACCAGCAGGAGCTGCTCCAGCAAGTCTTCGCTGACACCAGGGAGCTCGGATGCCTCGCCGCTCTCGCCCTCGTCGAAGGAGCAGCACATGTCGAGCAGCTGATCCATCGCTTGCTCCCGCGCCACGATCGCTCGCAGCACCGCCAAGTCCTCCGCCGACTGCGGGCCGCCGCTGCTCTGGAATGAGATGGCTTTGCCGCTGCTGTCGGGAGCACCTCCAGCTCTCATGGTGCTCCCTCTCTCCTCCACGGATGAACACGTCTATTCTCGAGCGGTTGGCGTTCCAAGCCGCGACCAGTCGGGAAGGCAGAGCTGGTCAGTGCGCACTGCTCAGCGGATGTGACTGACAGCCATCACTGCGGTTCGTTTGTTGTTTCTGTTACCAGCCCGGCCCTCCAACATTCGCCTGACGCGTCGTCGGTCCGCCTGCTCGTCCACATGCCGGCTCACTTGCCGCCCTGCTCACGCTGTGCCGCTCGGCGGCGAATCTCCTCCCACGACGTCGCGCGCGCCGGCACGTCTTCATCACTCGGCACCCCGAAGAAGTACTCGTCCTCGTCGCGCTTGACCACGCCGGTTGGTCGCTGCTGGCTGCTGCGCTCCGACGGGAAGGCGTCGTACGCGTCCCGCGAGAGCGGCGGCAGGTCGCGATCACGAGCAGCAGCGTCGTCGTCGCCCTCTTTGCGGCCGCCGAACACGAAGAAGGGCGAGCGGCCTGCGGCCGAGTTGACGTCCGCGGAGAAGAAGCCGTCCGACTCGTTGCTCTCCGTCGGAGGCGGGAACGCTTGCGATGGAGGCGGAGAGCGCGTTGGCGCCGGCGGCAACGGAGCAAACGCTGCCGCTGCCTCGGCAGTCGAGTCCCACGCATCCCTACGACAAGACGTGACTCCATGAGACCACCGAGCGCGTTGGGTGCCGTGGAGAGAGGCCAGCGCGGCGGGACGTACTCAAAGCCGCCGGCCGTGTTCCTCATGCGCTCGCGCAGCTCCTTGACGAAGTCGTTGCCCGGCGCCTTCTCCTGAAGCCTGCATCAACGCCGCAGTGCGTCATCACTACGTCAGCTGACCGCATGAAGCAGCAGGCAACCGGCCGCGTCGGCGTACACTTTGCGCGCGCGGGCGGCGAAGGGCGACTGGTCCGCCGGCAGCGTCAGCAGCTCGGTGAAGAGTCCGCGGCGGATGCTCAGCAGCCCGTACGTCATGCCAAACATGCCGCCCGCTGCTCGCCTCAGGCCACAAGCCACACGTCCGCATGAGCCACAGGAGATGCATCAAGAGGAGGAAGACGAGAGGATGGAGGTGACGCACAGATGGTGGCGAGCATGCCGACCACGCGGCGCTTGTTGCCCGACCAGCGCCAGAGGCCGCCCATGACGCTACCGCCGACCAGGAAGCCGAGCGACGAGCGCTGCCTGCCCTTGACCGAGTGCCTCTCCAGCAACTCCTTCTCCGCGGGTGTCCTGCGCCGCGCCACAAACCGTCAGCATGGACTCCCGCATGGCGGTGAGTGGTGTCCGCTGGAGCGAGGAGCCTCACGTTCCCAGCACGACGCTCTGGTTGCTGCGGCTCAGCTCTACACCCACGAGCCGGATGGCGTCGTCCACCGGCACGTTCCCCAGCAGCGGCATGTCTCTGTCGTCTTCTGGGGCTCGTGCACACGCCGCGAAGCCGCTAGTGATCGATGGATCGATTGATGGGATCGCCCGCTTCTTCCGAAATGCTGGGTGTCAATGTGAGCACCTTCAAATTGATCCTTTCATTGGATATAATGCGGATTGTAGTGCATTTTTGACGAATCGGATCACGGAAAATTGTCTCGCGACCGCCATGGAGAGCTGCTCGAGACCTGCAAGGCATGCGTCGACACCACCTCCAGTACGTGCATGCTTGGTCCTCCATGCATTCCAAGACTTACATCTCGCTCACACTGGACCTCTGGGTGCTGCTAGGACCGCCAACGCCTTCTTTAGGACGTCTGGGGCATCTGGGAGGGCGGGAGCAACCCCTCCTGCGCGAGTCGCTGGTGCAGCTGCTTCTCGACGAAGGAGAAGAGCTCCGGCGCGTGGTCCGGCAGCTGGCACGACACGAAGCACTGGCGACCCGAGCGCCGCGCGAGCCGCTGCGCGATCTGCTGCTCCTCCATCTCTGGCGCCCCCACGATGGCCGTGAGCAGCGGCATGGGGCTGTAGCGCGTCGCGATCGCCGTCGACAGCGAGCTGTCCGTCCGTCCACGACGCACACACGTGAGTGACAAGAGCTGACTGACTGGATGAAGCAGAGCACGTGGAGCAGACGCACCTGAGCGCGGGCTTGCCGACGCCGGAGCCCATCCACACGAACAGCGCGTTCGAGAGGGCCCAGACCTGCACGACGTACGTCTGGTCCAGCAGGGCGCCCGAGAAGTCGATCACGCGCATCCCTTCGCCCGCTGCCAGCGCAAGGACAATGCCATCGTGAGCGCTACAGGCGGGATCGTGAGTCTTGTGGCGTGTCAGCAGCAGTCGTCGCACCTTGCGCGGCGAGCGGTGCGGCGTCCACAGCGGCCATCATGGCGTCTGCGGACAGCAGCAAGGACGTGTAACAGATCCCAGTCAGCTTCTCGGGTCGTCAGGGCCATGAGGGAGCGCGGGAGACAGCGAGGCGGCGAGCAATTCCTGCCATCTCCATGTCATGCACCTGTGCTCGCCATGGTTTGGGGAGAACTGCATCGCATCAGATCTGACCGGATCTGATCTAATCATCAAACCGTTCGTTTAGCGATAAATCGCTACGATTTACGGATAATGCGACCAAAAGAGCGTTTCATGACGGGATCAGATCTGATTCGATGCTTCAACGCGTTCTACCACAAACAGACACACTGAAGGGCCGCACCTCCTCGCTCATGCTCCTTGCTGGCTTAAATAGACGCCATACACGTACGCGTGGCCCCCCTCCTCCTGGCCCTCTTGGCCCTTTCGGCCGTCCACATCCGCCGCAGTGTGGATGGCCGCCTCGCCGTCGTCACTCGGACCCCTCGGACGCCTCGGATGTATCCGAGGGCGACTGCGCGTCCACGAGCAGGTGCCACTCGATGCCGAGGAAGGCCGAGATGTCGACGGCCTCGTCCTCCGGGTTCAGGTCGCCGAAGCGCCCGAGCAGCCGACGGTAGCGCAGCGCCTTCCTCGCCACCTGCGCGTTCACGGTCGTGGCCTCTCGGTCACGCTGCAGGTCGTCCACCAGGGCCTGCGCATTCCGGCAGATGCGCGCGCGCGTCGCCTCGTCCTGGCACGTGAAGTGCACGCGCGTGGCAACGGCGGCGAACGCCTGCTCCTCTCCGCTCGAGGGCGACGTTGCCTTCGTCTCGCTGGTCCAGCGGAAGGACACGAGGCTCGAGTTCCTCGGCGGGCTGCGGCAGTGGACCGGCTGTGGTGGCGGCGGCGGCGTCTCGCCCATGTCCACGTGCTCGGAGCGGATGATGTGCGGTGGGCTCGTGCAATTCCGGAATGAGCCCGCGTGAGGCCCAGAGAGCGTCCGGAGGCGGTCGCCCTTCCGATCGAGCAATGCAGTGGGCGGTGGCGTGGGCAGTGGGCGGCGGAGAGAGCCCACGCGGGGGGAAAGCGTGGAAAGAGCGCAGCATCCCCCACCACCTGGAGAGTCGCCGGCGACCGAGGAAAGATACGACGTGTAATGCTTGTGGCCGCTCCGCTTCGAGTCCGACGGGACTTCAAGTCTTTGTCCTCTCGCCCGCCACTTCCACCACTTGGATGGAACATGTTCGGAGGACGAGGAGGTTGTCGGGACGCCATGGGATCGAGCGAACGGTTCGCGTCGCGCGTGACAGGAGGAGGGATCGTGGTGGGTATCGACAAGGCTGCGCGGGCTCACAATGGCTTGTGGACCATCCAAGTCGCGGCCGAACGTGGCGTTCGACCGACTGGCTTGTCCACGCCTCCCTCCCTCCCGAATCGTACGCGTGCGCATTCCGCCAAGAACTCGGGAGGCTTCGCGGCGTTAAACACAACGACACAGTCGCGACGGTGTGTTCGTTGGCCGCGTCTCGGGATCAGTCAGGCAGTCAGGCAGTCGGGCGTTGAAACGCGGAAGGATCGATCTTCCGAAAGCCACCGACCAGCTCTGCTTGAGCGAAATGCCTTCTGCCTGCCTGCCTGTCGGTTGGGTGTCGGTGCTGGCGCCAGGCCGGGCGGAGATCGCGCACCCAGCGTGGCGGCCGTGGTGGCTCAGCCTCCGACTCGGAGCCGCAGTCCGGGAGGATCCGCCGTCCCAGCCGTCCGCGCGTCCAGTCCGCAGCTGCCACTCGATGCCTGTCGCCCTCGTGGCGCGCACTCCGACTCACTATGAATCTCCAAGGCGCGACCGCCGTACTACGACGGACGGAGCGAGAGGAGAGCGGTGGTGGCGGTGGTGATTTACGGAAGGCTCCAGGAACGAGTCGGTCGCCCATCGAGTCGATGATCGACACCTCCACTCCCGGTCTCTCCAACGCATCGCTGTGTCCTTCTCGTAGCGTTCGGCGCGCTCCGCAACACTTGCGGCTTCGCCATGATCCAAAGCAGTCGGCAACGAGAGAGAAGAGATGGGAACGACGCACGCCAGGTGACTCGGGGATCGTTCATTACTGCCGCATCAAGGTGGGCGAACATGCATCTTCAACTTCGACAGATTGAGGGCGGAGCGGAGCTTTGAATCACACTCCGCACGCCATCGGCCTTCCGTTCGAGAAATGACACGCAAGGGAGGACGCGTCGTCCTCCTGCTTCGACGTGCTTCTCATCACCAGCGCGTGGTCCTCAACGAGGCGTTGATCAACGACGCCTGACCTGCTCGCCACGAACTCGCGCGCGACCATAAGAGCGTGGAACGACGTGCGCAGACAAGACAAAACCTCCATGTGCATTCCTTCCCCCGGGCGCTGCTCCCCTATCTACGCGGCCGCCTTGGTCTCCCCGGCTGCGCCGATTCATAGCACCAAGTTCTCGGCTTGGCGCGCCAGCGGGCTGCTGCCCACGGGCACGGGCGGCGGCGGCGCGCGCCTCGGCGGCGGCGTGGGCGGCCGGCTGGGCTCGTCCTCTGGCGATCTCCGCGAGAAGGACGAGGCGGCGGAAGCGGCCGACATGGGCGACGTGAGCGCCAGCAGCTTGTCGTGGCTGCTGCTGCTCGTCTCGGACGCGTTGTCGGACGCGTCCACCGGCGAGAGCTGCATGAGGTTCTGCAGCTGGTCCATGTGCTCCTGCTGCAGCCGCTCGCAGCGCAGCACGGTCTCGGTGAGCAGCACGAGCAGCCCCGAGTGCATCTCCTCCTGCTCCTTGCACCACAGCTCGACGTCGTCCGACAGCGTGCCCGTGGACGACGTGGACGACGTGGTCGTCTGCCGGTCGGCCAGTTCGTCCTCGCCGAACGTGTGGCCCACGGACTGGCGCAGCGACCCGCGCGAGACCGGCGCCGTGTGCGCGAAGGACGAGGAGCCCGAGCCCGACGCGCGCGGCGACGTCTGCACGTTCTGGTTGGTGCGGAAGCCGAGCGAGATGGGCCGGCGCGTGGTCTTGAGCTTCTGCACGATATCGCGGAAGCGCAGGTCGTCCACGCGCTCGTCATTGACCGTCACGAGCTGGTCGCCCAGGCGGCAGTTGGCGATGCCCGTGGTCACGCCGTCCGCGTGCTGCAGCACGGCGATCTGCGCGCCGACCTTGTCGGCCGAGAAGTTGCGCAACGAGATGCCGCACTCGCCGCTCACCCACATGACCGAGTAGTCCCAGGCCGAGCCGCCGCCGTTGCCGCCGAGCATCCCGTGGCCGGATGACTGCCGCGCCAGCGTGCGGTGCGCCGTCGGCCGCTGGTACTGCTGCGGCTGGTGGTAGCGGTAGTTCGGGTGCGAGTACCGGCCGGAGCCGGCATGCGACGCCGCGTGCGACGAGAACGAGTCGCTGTAGCGCGTCGAGCCGGCGGACGCGCGCGGCAGGTCGCCCCGAAGCGCGCTCTCGCCGCCCGTGATGCTCACGCGCTCGCCCTCAGGCCCCGCGAACGGCGTGAACAGGCTCTGGCGCTCGCTGAAGCGGTCCGCAGACCCCGGCGGCGGCAGCAGCCCGCCCTTGGCGCTCACGAGGTGGTCGTACAGCTTGGTCTTGCGGTCCATCTCGACGCGCAGCTTCTTGAGCTCCGACACGAGCTCCGGCAGGCTGCGCGCCAGCTCGGACGCGTCCGCCGCGGCCTCCACGTCCACGGGCTCGGCGGCGGCGTCCTCGTGGGCCGGTAGGGCGGCGGTGGGGCTCTCCATGGGACTCACAGGGAGGGGGAAGGAGACCGACGGCGGGTCGTACTTCTCGGGGCGGAAGAAGTTGGGCGAGTGACTGACTGTGCCGCGCGTCTCCTGTTTGCGATTGGGAACATTTTGATTGACTGCGTCGTGCGGTTCTGAGCGCCATAGTAAACGCGAGTGAGAGGGGGGAGAGGCAAGGGTGACTTGCCCGTTGTATGGAAACGGACATTGGGATGCATCGAGGCGGATTATGGGGTAAAACAAGGCGGCGGGCGGAAAAAGAGGCACGACGCGGACACTGGGTTCAGAATCCAGGGGAATTAGCTGTCGGACTGGATCATTTTAGTCGTGTGTACCTATTGGTTTTTAAATGTATTAAACATACGAGTAAAAGATCAATTTTACGACCTCTCATACAATATGCAACATCATTGCGACGATTAATATGAAGCATATATCACCTAAAAATGATGACCCCGTCCTTCTATCGAAACATATCGATAATTAGCATGTCCCAGACGACAAATGACTTGACACGGAGCAAGAAAAGGCAGGCGACTGGCAGCTTGGACAGCCGGCTTCGGTCTCCGCATGCATGAGAGCATGAGGCAAAGCACGCTGCAAGGGCCCCAACTCACTCACAGACTCTCTGCGCCGGCTGATCGCTCTCTCTCTCTCTCTCTCTCGGCGGATGACGGCGATGGTCGTCTGGATCACCGCCGCCACTTGCTCGCCAACGCTGGCTGTCCATGCGATCAACACAACGAGTTCCAGCGACGTCTGAACGCTCCAGCCGAACCCCATGGGCCGTGCGGACGCGCTCTCCCGAGCCACAACAACAGTGGCGTCCTTGCAGTCACCAAGAGCTGGACGCGCACCCACTTCGCCTTGCTGCGAAGACGAACCCACGACCGAAAAAACGTGTCCGCCTCACTCGCCAACATGCAGGCGCACATCTTGGTCGTGGTGTCGTCGAGTCGTCGGGTCGCCAAAAGCGCGTGGTGTTTTGACGCATTTCGACAGAATCGGCGGACAATTCGAAAGACTTTTGCTTTGAGAGCCACGCACGAGGCACTTCAACATGAGACCATTGACACTTGAGGCACGAGAGACACCTGACACTTGAGGCACGAGAGACCATTGACATCTGAGGGACAAGAGGCCATGGACGTCCAAGGGATGAGAGACCATTGCACACCTGAAGGACGAGAGACCATTGACACCAGGAGGACATGAGACCATGGATGTCCGAGGTGCGAGAGACCATGGATGTCCAAGGGGCGAGAGACTATGAGCACCTGAAGGATGAGAGACCATTGAATACCTGAAGAATGAGAGATCATGGACGTCCGAGGGGCCATGCCCCAGCAACAACTGCAGTTCGAGTCTGTGCAGGGCTTCAACCGCCACCGCGAACAGCAGAGCGCATTCCCAACCGCGACGGTTGAACGGAATGGCTCACTCCTTTAGCTGATTATCCCTCATGTACTTGTACACCCACGCATCTCCTGTCTCTGCCTTCCTTCTCTCTATCGGAATCCTCGCGGCTTTCGCCTCTTCACATGCGCACGCGCGTGCTCGACAGGTCGACGTTGACGATGCGTCCGTGCTCGTCCTCGAGCGCCGAGATGGACTCGAAGTTGCGGATCGAGCTGTGGCGGTGCTCGCGGCCTTCGACCGCCTCCATGTCCTCCTGCTCCTCCCCGGCCGGCGTGTACACCTCGGCGTCCTCGAAGATGACGCCGTTGGCGGCCGTGCCGATCGTGTCGGTCACGGCGCTGCCGGTCGCCGCCAGCGCGCTGGCCGCGGCGTTGTAGTTGCTGCCCGTGTTCGAGTCAATGAACGACACGAACGACGCGTTGCTCGAGTCGTAGGTGCGCGTCGTGGTGTAATCCCCGGCGTCGTTGAACGTGAACGACACGAACGACGTGTTGTTCGAGACCCGCGAGCCGATGCCGGTCCCGCTACCGCTGTCCGCGACGCGGATGTAGCGGCGCAGACCGGCCACGAGTCGCTCGGCGCTCGGCTTGAAGCTCATGCCGTTCGTCATGAAGTGGAAGAGCTCGTTGCGCGCGAGCGAGTAGCGCTTGTCGAGTCCCGGCTCGAGGTCGTTGAGCACGACGGGGAAGATGGGACGGCCCTTGTCCTCGGCGAACGCGAGCTGGTCGCGCACGAGCTCGCTCGCCATGCTCTTGGCCGACAGCACGACCACGAAGCACGAGCACTTGAGGATGGCGTCCTGCGCCGCGTGGATGCGGTCCTCGAAGTCCTGTCCCTCGACGCTGCGGTCGCCGTAGCACGCCAGCCCGGCCTCCGTCAGCTCCGAGTACAGCTGCTTGACGAACGTCGTGTGCTTGTCGCCGTGCGAGATGAACACGAACGGCGCGGTGCTGCCGACGCCCGAGCCGTCGACCACTTCCCACGGCTGGAAGAGCGACGACATGCCGCTGCCGGCGCCGATGAACGTGCTGGCGGCGCTGCCTCCGCCGGCCTTGTTCTGCCGCTGGATGGCGGCGTTGCGGCGCTTCTCGATCTCGTCGCGCACGCCGTCGAGCAGCAGGCGGAACTGCGACTGGAACTTGCCGTCGTCGTACTCGTACTCGATCTGCCGCGGATTGTCCTTGTGCACCGTCGTGATGGCCGGCTCGAACGGGATCATTTGCCGCGTGTACAAGTACACCTGCAGGTCCTCGCCGATGCGCACGCCCTCGGTTGAGACGGCCAGGATGGGCGTGCCCACCTGCTTGGCGAGCGCCAGCTCCTTGAGGCACCACTCGGACGCGGCGTAGTCTTCCGTGAGGATGCAGACCACGAGCGCGGCGTTCGTGATGCCGCGCGCGATCTCCTCGCGCCAGACCGAGCCGCCGCCGATGCCACTCGGGTCCATGAGGTCGAGCCAGGTGGTCACGTTGGCGCGCTCGAGCGCCTTGCGCAGCTTCTTGGCGAACTCGGCGTGCGAGTGCGTGTAGCTGATCATCACGTCTCGGTGGCCAGCCGCGCGCTTGATCTCGAACAGCAGCTTGGTGGACGTGGTGCAGTCCAGCGGCCGCAGGCCGTCCAGGTTGGTCTTCATGAGCGAGCCGCCGCACGCGAGGATGGCGAGCGCCGACGCCTCGTTGTCCTCGCGCACGGCCAGGTGCAGCGCCGTCTCGCCCGTGCTTGGCAGCTGGTAGTTGATGTCGGCGCCGTCGCTCGTGAGCGCCGCGAACAGCTCGCGGCTCGTGTCGAGCGCGAACGCGGCGCACATGACGGGCGTCATGTAGTCCAGGTCGGTCAGGTTCGGGTCGGCGCCGCCCTTGAGCAGCGCGTGCACCACGTCCAGGCGGTTGCGGCGCGCGGCCCAGTGCAGCGGTGAGCGGCCGCGCGCGTCCTGGAAGTTGGGGTCTGCGCCGGCCTCGAGCAGCACCTCGACGGCGTCCAACGCGCCGCTGACGGCCGCCCAGTGCAGCGGCGTGCGGCGGTGGATGCCCACATAGCCGTGCTCGCCCAGGCAGTCGAGGTCGACGCGCCGGCGGATGTACTTGCGCACGCGCAGCACGTCGTTGCGCGCGGCGGCGGCGTGGAAGGGCGTGAGCGCCACGTCGCCGCCCCACTCCTCGAGCTCCTGCGCCACGGCGTAGTTGCCGCGCAGGTATGCGAGCTGCAGCACCGTGAGCGTGTTCATGAAGCCCGGGTCGGGCACCTCGAGCACGTCGGCGCCGTGGACGAGCAGCGCGTGCACCACGTCCGGGTGCTCGGCCAGGAAGAGCGGCGGCACGCGGTCGGATCGGTAGGACGACCTGGCGCGCGTGTTGGAGGCCGCGCCGTGCTGCAGCAGCCACTCGACGGCCTCGAGCTGGCCGGTCGACACGGCGCAGTGCAGCGGCGTGACGAGCGTCGTGCGGAAGATGGAGGCGGCCGTGTCCTCGCCGTCGGCGCCCGCGGGCTTGGCCACGAAGTAGCGCGCGAAGGACCAGAAGAGGTCACCCGTGCTGAAGCGCACGCGGCTGAACTTGTCGAGCGCGTCCACAGCGAAGCCCGCGCGCAGCAGTAGCTCCATGGCCGGCACGTTGCCGTGGTAGGCCGCCACGTGCATCGGGTTCTTCCTTGACTTGCCGAACGTGCGCAGGTAGATCGTAGGCGCTGTGTAGCACTTGGACGGGAACCCGCGGCGCTGGTCCAGCTGCTTGGCGCGCGCGAGCGCTAGCAGGTCGCGCATCTCGCGCGTGTCGCCGAGCTTGGCGCACTTGTAGAGCCTTTTGCGCAGCGCGGCGAGCACCACGTCGGCCTTGTCGCTCTTCATGAGCGCGTCCATCCATCCGCCGTCGACGTCTCCGTCGCCCACGACGTGGTTGCGGATATCGCCCGTCTGGTCGCTCTCCTGGAAGGCGCCGAGCTGCATCTTGACGTGCTCGCGGAAGCGCGCGAAGGTCTGCAGCTCGACGAAGAGCGCGACGAAGGCGGCGATGGCCACGAGCGCGAAGACCTGCACCTGGTGCTGCGCGCAGCTGAAGGCGCCGCCGTTGAAGAACATGTAGAGGAAGAAGAGCACGACGACGAGCGAGAAGACGAGCACGAGCACGGCCACGAGCTCGCACAGCTGGAACACGAGCGTGCGCTTGATGCGGTTCACGTTGCCGTCCGCGTCCAGCGGCGGCACGCGCTGGAACGGCTCGAACGCGCGTAGACCCGACCCGGGCAGCAGCAGCAGCACCACGGCCGGCAGCGAGTGGTAGATGAGCGCGGCGTAGCCCACCATGTTCTCGCACGCCGTGGCCTGGAACGTGTACACGGCGCTCGGGCTGGCCAGCTCGAAGCCGTAGGCGCTTCCGTCGGCACCCAGCACGAGGTCGTGCGGCTTGTAGAAGTAGTAGAAGCCCAGCCCGGCGGCGAGCAGCAGGCTCAGCGGCAGCCCCACGCGCAGCAGCCGCCGCGCGAAGAACGAGTTGTTGCGGAACTTGCCGCTCAGGAAGTGCGCGGGCACGGGCGGCTCGCGGCCGCGCAGCGACGTCTTCTGGTAGAACGAGCGCTTCTTGGACGCCGCGGACGGCAGGTGGCGCGCTCCGGGCGGCGGCCGGCGCGCCAGGGACGCCGAGCCCGCGGCCGTGGACGCGTGCGACCCGCGCGAGAGGTCCGCGGCGGACCCCGGCGCGTCGCCCGGCAGGCTGAGGCGGCCGCGGCTCGGCCGCAGCGACAGCCCCGGGGGGCCCCCCGCGGCCGAGAGCTTGTGCGCGTTGTTGGCGAAGTCGCTGCGGTCGTCGTCGTCATCGTCGTCGTCCCGGGCCATCCCGTGGCCATACGAGGACGCCGTGGACGCGGACGCGAGCCGGCTGGGCCCTGCAACCGCGGGCAGCTCGGGCTCGGACGACCGCGGGGCCAGCCGCGGGACGAGCTCGGCGCTCGGCGTTTGCACCTCCTCGTACATGTTGCGGCCGACGGTCTCCGCTCCTGGATACGAATACCTGCGGGTCCGCAACTGGAGATGTCCGCAGCGAGTCGCACGTGGTGTGCGGACGGCTGCGGCCCCGCAATGCGCTCGTACTGTATAGAGCGGGGCCCCAGGCAGGGCGGACGAAGGACGAGCCGGGCCGCAGGTGTTGAGGAAGCACCCCGAGCCCCGCCGAGTGGCGTGTGCGCGGCGGGTAGGGCGTGTGCGCAGCACATGGGGCAATTGACGGAAGTTAAAGTCAATTTTTGGCACGCCGCTTGAGGCTTGTCCCAGTGTTTATCTTGCGCGCTGTATGCAGGGGCGGACTGGCGTGCCAACGGTGAAAAGCGCGCGATTGGACGGCATTTCGATCTTTTTCTTTTTTACGGGCCGAGCGCGATTGGACGAAGCGCATGGCATCCATTCAGGAACGTGGCCCTTGCCGTGGACGTTGAAGGAAACTGTGCGCTGCGATATCAGTGCGAGCGTGGCATGGCCCAGCGTGTGCTGCTCCTCCCGGCCTGGAGCTCATGCTCGTTGACGGGGATGCGAGATTCGCGTTGGGAGCGCGGCGATTTTGAAGTCACACCGCCCGTTTGGGTCCCAAATCCTGCCCGCACTTTTACCGGAGATTCAGATCCAAAATCGCGATTCTGGACCCTACCCGCTCGTTTCTTTCGTGTCCAAAATCACGATTACGCCGTTTGGGACATTTCAAGTCCATCAAATGGATACTCTTCACCGGTGAGTGAGTCACACGTGGCTCCAGAGTGTCCAACTCGCTCGGCAAGCGCTTCCCACGGACCGCTGCTGCTTGCCGCTGCTGCTTGCCAGGCCGCTCTGATCGCCATCCGCGTCGTCGTTGGCCTCCTTTGACCGTCGTTGGGCTTCTCTGACCGTCGCGGGGCTCCTCTGACCGTCGTAACCCCCATCTGATCGAAGTCATGACCCTCCATTGACCGTCGTTGGTCTCATCGAATGGCGATGGGCTCCTCTGACCGTCGCCGGGCTCTCCGCCCATTGTCCGGCGACCTGCTTCGCGAGCAGTGTCACGTGCCGGCGGGAGCGGCGACGCGGCTCTCTCTGCGCTGGCGCTGGCGCGACATCATGGAGCGCGAGTCGACGTAGAGCGCGAACTGCTCGGCGTCGTCGGGCAGGCCGCAGAGCGTGCCGGCCGCGAGCTCGCGGCGCGTGGGCCACACGGGGCCGCAGCCCTTGTCGGCGCCCGAGTAGTACTCGAGGCTCAGGAAGCCCTTCTCGGGGAACCCGCCGTCCTTGAGCCACGACATGTTGAGCTCCCAGCCCGGGATGGGCTCGGCGCGCGTCCAGCCAAAGGTCTCGCCCTGCCAGTTCTCGCCGGGCTCGTCGATCGCGAGCCGCACGAGCGCCTTGGCCACCTCGCGCTCCTCGTACCGCGTCAGGTCGAGCTCGTAGTAGTTGTCGGGCAGCAGCGGCGTCCACAGGTTGAGCCACCCGAGCCGGTACAGGCACTGCGCCGCCTCGGCGTCCGTCAGAGCCGCCAGCACGCCGCTGAAGTTGTGCAGGTCCACGATGCGGTCGAAGAGCACGCACACGGCGTCGCAGCGCGAGCTCGCGAACGGCTCCGGCCAGAGCGCCAGCAGCGCCACCGCGTGCTGCACCGTGATCCAGTGCGTCGCCAGGCACCACTGCAGGTTGAACAGCAACCGCCGAGCAGTGCATGCCTCTCTTGCCGGCGGAGCTGGTGCTGGCGACTCGCTCGGGTTCGGATCCGTGCTGCTCGAGGTTGCCTCGCTCGCTCCTTCTTCACCCTCCACGTCGTCCTCGTCGTCACCCTCTTCGACGACAGGTGGTGCTACACGCTGGTCCGACGGAGAAGGCGTCGCCACGGGAGTCGCTCCGTGGGTGAGGCCACCGCTGGTGCTGGCGCTGACGACCGACACGCGCGGCTGCAACTCGATGGCACGATTCAGCCCGTCGCCGAACTTGATGTAGTTGGGCGTCGTCTTCATGCTCTCGAGCTCCGCGAACAGCGCGTTCGTGAACGGCCGCAGCGGTGGGTACGGCGTCGTGTACGGTAGCTCCAGTCCTCCGTCCAAAGTGCTCGATCCTGGAGCAGGTGTCGATGCCTCCGGTCTTCTGGACCCACTTGCCGTGCGCGAGCTGGCGGTCCTACTCGTTGGAGACGACGTCGTCGTCCTCGACCTGCTCGCGGTGCCACTACCCTTGTCGGCGCCGACACGCACCCCCATGGGCGGGCCCATCTGCAGCAGTTGGCACACGCCGACGACCTGTTCGAGGCGCTTGGTGGAGATCGGGCGACACGCGGGCGTCGGCCTCCCGGTCTGCACGTAGTCGAGCTCGAGCGTGCCGAACTTGGGCATGGTGTCCAAGAACCCGGGCTCGAGCACCACGTACTTGCCATTGAGCGTCTCGTTGCGGAACCCGTGGTAGTTGCCGTGCTGGCTCGTGTCCTTGAGCCCGGCCTTCTTGCGCAGGAAGGCAGTGCGGTTGCTGTTCTCGACCAGCTTCTTGATGGTCAAGCGGTCCATGTCGAGGCTCAGGTCAAGGCGGTAGTGGCCCGAGGCGAGCCCGAGGATGGGCGGCAGCGCCGAGCCCATGAGGTGCTGCACGCGCACGCGCTGCGCCGCGTCCAGGTTCTGGTCGATGAGCGTGAACGCGTGCTTCGGGTCCACCATATTGGGCAGCAGCAGCATGACGGCCTGCGCGACCTCGAAGGCGTCGGCGACCGACGCCAGCAGCAGCTGGGCCTCGTTGGCGCGGAAGTAGAGCCCGGACTTGGCCATGCCGAGCATCTGGCCCTTGTTCTTGCTCGCGCTGATGTTCTCGATGAGTCGCTCGACGCCTGCGCGCGAGTGCGCGTTGTCCTGGTCTGCAGACACGTGGAAGTCGGCAAAGTCGATCAGCAGCCGTCCGTCCGCCGGGATCTCGAACGGCAGGTTGGTCTCCACGTCGACGCAGTGGCGCGGGAAGTGATCCGTCTCGAGGTGGAAGCTGCCGATGAGCTCGGCGAACTCCTCGAACTCGATCGTGCCCGTGCCGTCCACGTCGTACAGCGCGATGTAGCGCGGGATGTCCTCGTCTTGGCACGGTAACTGCAGTTTGCGCAGTCCAAGGCGCAGCTCCTGCTCGTCGATGAAGCCCGAGCCGTCCTCGTCCAGGTCAGCGAAGACGGCTTGCAGAGATTCGCGATCGACCTTGTACTTTTTGGCTCGACTCGTGTCGATTGCCACGTCCGTCACGATCCCCGCCGTCTTGAGCAGCCGCCGTCGCGCGTCCGACCCGTCGATCTCGCGCAGCTCGACCTTGATCACGCGCCTCTGCTTGCCGGTCACGTGCGTGATGGACAGGAACTTACAGCCCTGCTTGTTGTTGGCCACGCGCAGCAGCTCGAGCGCGATGGCGCGCTCGTAGGGCACCTCCATGTTGAGATCGTAGCTGCCCGTGGCCTCGGCCGGGTCGAACGAGTCGGTGCTGCTCAGGTCGAAGTTGCAGCCCTCCATGGACACGTGCAGCTTGCGCTCGGGCCGCGCTGCCACGGCGTGCAGCATGGCGCGGCCACCCGTCTGGCCCAGCGGGTTGCCGTCCACGTTGAGCGTCGCCAGTGGCGCGTGACTGTTGGCCTTGAGCGCGTTGGCGATCGTCAGCGCTCCCTGTGCCGGGATGTTATTGTGCGCCAGGTCGAGCGTCGTGAGCGTCGCGTTGGCCAGCAGCGACTCACCGATGGCCTGCGCGCCGGCGTCGCCGAACGCGTTGTACGCCAGGTGCAGCTCGCGCAGCGACGAGTTGTAGGCGAGCGCCTTGCCGAGCTCGATGGCACCCCCGAGCCGCAGGAAGTTCCACGACAGATCCAGGCTCGTGAGCGTGTGGTTGATGCTCAGCATGGTCGCGAGCGCCTCGCCACCTGTGATGATGGACGGCCGCACCACATTGAGGTTCTCGGAGCTGCCGACCAGGTTGTTGGACACGTCCAGCGACAGCAGCGACTTGTTGGAGTGCAGTGCCCGCGTGAAGGCGGCCAGCTCGCCATCATCCACGTCGGCGCGCGCGAGCTTGAGGCTCTGCAGCGAGCAGCTCGGCGAGCCCAGGTAGCTCGCGAGTGCGGCGGACGCGGCGCCGTCCACCTTGTTCTCGGACAGGTCGACGTGGTGCATGTCGCGCTTGGCGACGATCACATCGATGATGGCACGCAGCCCGGCGTCCTCGAGCCGGTTGTTGCGCACGTTGAGCCCCGTGACCATGGGCAGGTCCAGCAGGCAGGCGGCGAACACCTGCGCGAGATCGTCGCCCATGGCCATGTGCGAGACGTTGATCTCGGGTGCGAAGTAGTTGCGGATGATGAGCCGCAGACACGGCGGCAGCTCGCGGTCCAGGCACAGCGACGCGAACTTGTGTCGTGCCGTCAGCTGTGCCGAGAACAGCCCGTGCTTGTTGGCATCCTCGACCGGCACATCACGTCTCCGCGTGCGGGTGGTGGTCGACATGGCTATTGACGTGGGCCGGTCGAGGTCGACGGCTAGTGGAGGGACAACTGCGCAAGGCGCGTCGTCCCCGGTTTGGTGCGGGTGGTGCTTTCGCTGTCGGTGACGGCTGCTGCTCTTCGATAACTGCCTGGCGGATGGCTCACGCTCCTTGGACTTGGCGTCCTCCGCCTCGTCGTCGCTGTCTAGCAGCCAACGCGCCGAGTCTCTCCCTTCGCCTCCTCCGGCTAGCTGCCGCTGCCTCTGCTGCTCAACGAACTCGCTCAGTGGCACGTTCGTCAGGTACTTCTGCGCCGCGAGCTTGCGGAAGATGGCGAAGCACTCGGCCTTGGACGCGGCGCCGCCAAAGTACTTGGCCTTGACCTCGGGCGTCACGGTCGGCGCTTCCGTCGGCAGGCGGCGTAGGAGTGGGCGGCCGTGCATGGCTCCATCGACACTGTCATTGTTATCGTCCATGCCGCTGGGAGACACCGAAGACGCTGGACACGGCAGCTTGGTAAGTCGCAGGAACTTGCTGGCGGCGCTCTCATTTACGCCCCGCTTCGCCCTCGCGAGCGCCGGCAGACTGCGCCGCAGCTCGGCGTCGATCTCCCAGTGCCGGTTGATCCGCGAGATGTCCCATTCGTCCCCACCTTTGCCGGAGGCATCATCGCTGTCGTCGCTGTCGTCGTCCGCGGCGTCGGCGCAGCCTCGAGAGCACGCAGCCTTGGACGCCACTGACCGCTTGGAGGCCGACCGCTTGGGGGACGACTTGGCGTCCAGCACGAGTCGCTGCAGCCGCCTAGGCGGTGACAACGCGGCTGTCGCGTCCATGGGAGTGCGGGCCGCGTGGTGGCACGCTTCTCACAGCCCGAGGGGGTCAAGTTGAAGAGCTATTTCAGGGATTGAAGCACTGAGGCATTCGAGTGGTGGCGTGATTCCGTTTTAGCTATGATAGATAAATACTGATGTCGTCCTGAACGCTGCTCTACCACGAGGCCCTGCCACCGCTGGCGGGCACCACGAGCGACGAGATGGGCGGGAGCAACGGCTTGGGCTCGGACCGGAGCGGAGGGATGGCCGGCGCGTGGTGGGCAGCCGGGAACGCGCTCTGCTGTTCGTGGTGGTGGTACAAGCCCTGCTCGTACTCGAACTGCTGTTGCTGTTGCTGCTGGTAGTGGAAGTGCTCGGGATGGAGCACGCCTTGGAGAGGGGGGAGCGTCGGCGTCTGCGGAGCCTCGTACCGGCCTGGGGACGAGTGGAACGCGAAGGCTTCCGGCAGCGAGTGGCGCTCCGGGTAGTACGCCCGGGCGTACGCCGTGGGCGACACGGAGGACGCGGGGGCGTAGCTGTCATACATGAAGCCGACGCCGTTGGGCGAGCCCATGCTGCTGCGCTCGTCCTCGTCCTCCTCGTCGAACTTGCTGGCGGAGATGCTGGAGACAGTGGAGGCGGTGGCGGCGGCGGCCTGCGAGGACGGCGAGAGCAGCGAGGGTGACGTCGGGTCGCGCAGCAGCAGCTCGAGCTTGACGCGCTGCTTGTTGAGCTGCGCGGCGTACGACTCGCGGCGCTCGCCCTCGAAGTAGCCGATGGCGTGCTCCATGGACGCGATGCTCTTGCGCAGGCCCGAGATCTGTCGGTGCGGCCAGCGCGCGATGCCGTGCCGCCTGCAGATCTTCTTGAGCAGCGTCACGCAGATGCCGAAGCTCTGCGCCACCTGCGCCAGCGGCTCCTCAAAGTGCGGCCGCAGCATGGCCAGCGTGATGGTGCTCGACGCCGTCATGTTGGGCCGCGACGACATCGACGTCGACGCCTTGGTGGCTGTCGGAGACGCGTCCGACGTCGACTCCGGGCGGGAATCGGGTTGGCGGAGGTGGTCCGTGAGCTCCATGGCCGTCGGAGACGCCGAGCGCCACGCGAAGCCGCGTGGGAAGGGCGACACGTCGCTCGTCGTGCCCGTGGGGGTCGCCGACGCCATCATCATGGGTTTGTGGGTGGAGTGTGGAGGTGGGCTCGGTGGCCTGGTATATGAGCCCGAGGCGGATTGGGATGCGCTGTGTGTGCTGCAGAGAGCGGAATCTCGACTGACGAGGGCCGGAGCAGCCCGCCGGTCGGTCTGTCAGTCTGTCAGTCGGTCCGTCCGTCCGTCCGTCCGTCCGTCGACCAGCCTGCTGGTCGCTCAGCCACTCCCCGCCGCCCACGCGATGGTGTCAAGCAGACGCGGGCGTGAACACCGGCGGCGTTGACGTGTACCAACCCGCAGGCTCCTGTCCCACGCAAGGCGGCGAGCGCGCCTGTCTTTCCGCTGGATGATGATCCGCATGATGGATCGATCGCCCGCCCGTCCTTCCCTTCGGTCGCTCGCTCGTGCACTCACTCGCTTTGAAGTTGGCCGGGGCCCGTCTCTCTCGCGGCGCGGCGCCTCGACAAAGACGCGTCCGCCATCCGCTCGGCTCCTCTCTATTCTCCGCGCGTCCTCTCTTGCTCCTTCTCTCTCAAAGGCCGACGCAATGCAGACCAGCCCAGCCCAGTCCAGTCCAATCCAATCCAATCCAGCAGCTTGTCGGAGGCGAATCACCCGCCGCCGCCCATCAAGCGATCCGTGACAGCCGTTGGATGTGGATGCGATGGATAAGGCATCCGTGATGCAGAGGTGACGAGCGGCCGCATGTGGAACGTTGAGCCCTGTCAGCGCAGTGGCATGGTGTATCCTGGCCCGGCGGGAGACATGAAGGCCGGGCGAGCAGTCTCGCCGCCGTGGAAGCCGCGAGGGGATCCGCGCATCCAGGCGCGCAGGTGCGTCGCGGCCGGCCGAGAGGATGGATCTCTGGCGCCGAGGCCGCTTGGCTCGGCTATGCGGCACAGTCGCACGCCGCCGGTCACGCTGGTGACGCGAGGGAGGTGCTGGGTGGATTTTTGCAGCTCCCATTGGCTCGGAGGCAGGAGGAGCAGCTTGCAGCGGCATGAGGAGCTGGAGGCGATCGACCCACTCTTTGACCGGCTGATACTGAGCACCCGCGTCTGACAAGCAGGAATTGAGTCAGGCGTTGGTACTATACTGTGGTTTGAGGGGGAGAATGTCAGAATGCGGCCCTTTTTCGCGCTTCTTTCCTTCAAAATGCTGGTTTGGTGCGTGAGAAGCTGAAGCCACGAGGCGAACACAATGTGTAAACATGAGGTCTCGCGGTCGTGTGTAAGCATGTTTACTTCGATCGTCAAGGCATTCGAGGCGGCCGCTTTGGATAGGCGACCGCGAACGCTCACAACTGGGAGGTTGGTTGGACAGAGAACGTGGCGTCGAATGTGCGCCTCGCACGAAACCATTGGTCATGTCCGCGAACTCTGCGGGAACCAGTGACATCACGTCCAAAGCGACAAATATCTTCCGAGGCGCCGCACAGCCAGTCCAAAGAGGAAGGGAGAAGCTTGATGTCAATCCACCGCGCCGCTCGTTTCTTGTCGGCGATCGATGCGCCTCCGGTGGAGCCGGCCGCACTTCTACATGAACTACCATGGATCCATCAGTAAGGTCTCGACACGTGAACGCAGGTGATCTCCAACTACTGTAGCGTGCTCTCCTGTTCGAGGCTGATCCCGTGGCTGTGCTCGTGGCTCTGTCCTCCTTCGGCTCGCATCTCCCATCTCTTTCACTTTATGGCAATGGTGGGCTTCCGTGGCGCCTTGTCAGCCTGTTTTAGTTAAATAAGCGAAAATCGTCGAAATGTGCCGCTGCAACATTTGGCAAAAGGGGGCTCCCAATCATTCGCGGCGCTTTGACACTGCGGGTGTGACACATCGAGAGATGCACGCGCGGCTCCCTCAAGTTTGAAGCACTCGCGCGCGTAGACCGGCGGCCGCCGCGCAGCAATCGCACTGCCCAGCATCCTCTCCATCAGTCGCTCGCTCACTCTCTCTCCTTTCCACTTGCCCGCCCTCCTTCCCACCGCCAGAGCCTCGGCGCATCTCGGCTGCGCACCTGCCTTCCACCCCGTTGGCAGGAGCGCCAGCGCATTCGCGGTCACCGGTCGGTCAGGCCATCCGCTGCTGGACTTCGCCGTCCACCAGGTGCCACGTAAACTCGGGCGGCGATCACGCCACGCGCGGAGAAATCTTGACGGCAGATTGCGCGCCGGGCGTAAAGCAGCGGCGAGAGGGCGTCGCCTTCTCTCGCGCGTCTCGTCAGGAACGAGCGAGCGGCCCGCCGGGCGCGACGCGTGCGTGCTGTTTGCACTTGGCGTGCGTTGCACCCAGTCGCATTGTCCACGCGCTGCTGCTGTGATTGGTACTGTATTGCGCTTCACGCTCGACCGACGTTGCCAACGCGTCGCTGACTGCCTGCTGCTTCCTCTGGAGGAACGAGGCGGTTGTCGTGCGGGAAGCGGCCGCACACGTCGTCCGCGTTGTATTAATCGACGAACGTGTGTGCGGCGCCGTCTTTTGCCGTGGAGTTGCGGACGCGGGAAAGCGGGACGCGTGCGCGGCTGGACGACGATTGCCTTCGTCCTTCCCGCTTCAGCTTTCCCGCTTCAGCTTCCCCTCTCCTTCCTTCAGCGACACACGTCCATTTCGGGGGGAGCGCGGCGTCTCGAATCAGACTCGTCGGCGCCGCGTTCCTACTCGCACCGCGACGCGTTTCTGCTCTGCAGTCGTCGGGAATGCCGATCGTGACGCCGCCTCGTCGGATTCTCGGGTCGATGGCTCGCGGCACGCTCCTCTCGCCTCATGGTCGCCGCCACCGCCTCCACACCGAAGCCCAACCACTCACTGGCTGCACCGTCACTCGGAAGGACCCCACGTGCATCGCAGAGAAAAGCGCGATAAGCAAGCGCGCGTTCGCGCCGAGCATATGGACATCTGGGCGATGGATCGCAGGCTCCACGCGCCGGCATCACGCGCTCGTTTCGACAGTCCATCATGGAGGATTACCTGGCCGACGGACGCGCCGAGTCAGCTTGCCGTCAAGCTGGCACCGGTCACGACGATGTCGGAACAGCCGCGGCCGTGGAGACACGTGCCGGGTGCAAAGGACGCGGCCACAAAGGCTGTGCGGTTGTTGAGTCCACACATTCAAGCACGTCAACTTGCACTTGGCTCTTGCGTTCCGACAATCGCAGCGAACGCAAGCCGGCGGCGACTTCCATCTCTGCAGCGCACCATTCATGCGTCCAAATGCGTGCGTCCAACTTGGAGATCCGCCACCGCCTCCAACTCCGACGTCGCGAATATCGTAAGGCGTTCGTGAACGCTGAAGACTGCGCAGAAGCGGCCGCTAGTCGCGCGTGACCGGCGTGGCACTGGCACTTCATCTCTGCCCGAGTACTGTATGTGGAAGTGCGCCGTAGTGTAGTGAGCAGCGGGCACGCTAACAGAAGCGCCAGGTTGCCGTGTGTGTGGGGGGGGGGGCGTTTACATCGAATTGCGTTTTGACCGTGTCGAAATACAAGTCCGGTCCGAGTCACCACGTCATTTTTATAGACGCAGCAACATGCGAACTCGCACGGCACAAACGACTCCAGGATCGATCTCCGCATCGACCACCGGCGAAGCCGCAGCTCGCCACCACGTGCCGTTTTGCGGTTTGAAGCTCGAGGTCAGGGCCAGCTTCTTGCCCGTCGCCAGCCATCTCGTCCTGCGGTCTGTTGCTGCATCCGATCGCACTTTTGAATGCTCGGTCTCTATTTATACCGCCCCCTTTCACTTGGGGGACTGCGAGGCCAATCTATTTTCTAGTCGCTGGTCCACAGAGCCTCGCTCCCACCGGCGTGCTCCCATCTCTCTCGTCGGTCTCTTCTCTCTCTCTCTCTCTACCCACACCTGCAGGACCAACTTCAGCTACTGCAAGTCGCCCCGCCGCTCATAGTTCCGGCGACCGCGGTCGTCCCGCGTGTTGGAGGACGTCGAGGGGTCTCTGTCCTGCCGGTACAGCAGTGAACCGATAGACGGCAGCGCGTGCTGGTGGATACCGATTGTCGACATGCCCTGCGGATGCGGCCGGGATCGCGAAGGCTGCGTCTGGTGGTGGTGGTGGTGGTGCCAGTGCTCGTGATGCGGCTGATGTTCGTGATGAAGATGCCGCTGCGGTCGGTGCTCGGACTGGTACTGG
>JAADYB010000276.1:0-27415 GCA_023338075.1 Phytopythium litorale
ACACATAGCCCCGCGGCTTAGACACACTCCCAAACTTGGAGTTACTATACCATAGCACGGCTTCCAGATCGACGGGGAAAATAAGGCGTGATGGGATAGCGACCTCTCCATCCAATTTCTCAAGTTTTACTTGAGTGGGCGTGACAATATCCACTAGAAGTTGCTACTCCTCTGGGACGAATTCAGCTCTCATTCGACCACTGACGCCTGTGCTGCCAGCATCGACGTCATCTTGCTGAGGATTCCTCCAGGGTACACTTTCTGCTGTCAACCAGTCAACATAGAGTGTATGAAGTTGTTCAAGTTGGTTCTGCGGCCGAAATGGGAGAACGGTTTGCAGACCCAGCTGTGCTCTCACCGCGAGAGCGGCAGCGAGCGAGCGTTCAATCTCGCAACACCATCCCTAAGCACGCTCATGTCTTGGCTCTGTGATGCTTGGGATGGGCTCGCTGGGTGTTTTGTCGCGTCTGATTTCAATCGTCTAAGAGTCCCGATGGACGCGTGAACAGTCAATCTAGGGGGGCTGACAACACCGGATGGTGCGGTAGAAAATAGTATTTACAAGCTTGAGAGCGTTCGAGATTGCAGCTCACGTCGGAAATGCAAGAGTGATGTTGTGATTTTCAACATTAGCCACAGTCGCGAATGCCAGCTGACGCCAGGGAGGGGAGATCAACTAAATGAGAGAGAGAGAGTGAGAGAGTGATGGAGACCCATGGGAGTGACCGGTCACTATTGTGTCGTCCGCTGCTCGACCGAGAGTGGCAAGAATCCTTTCCTTTCTCCCGTTTTTCCTAGTCTTAGCCGTTGCAAGTGTTTCTGACGCCATGGAAATCTCAGCTGCCACCAAGTTAGTGCGCTCCCAACCAGCTCTATTGCAAACGCACACCCATTATACTGAGATCAAGTGAAATAACCAGAGGGGGCGTCAGAATGCAAAGAGTCGGGGCGATAAGGTCACCGGGCAGGCCGCCAAATGTTATACTTGTAAATTGAATTGGAAGGCGAAATGCAGGGAATTCGTGCGCATTGTAAACAGTAAACAGGGCAGAATTTTCCAAGGCCAACACAAGCGCAGCGCGCCGTCGGATAAGTGTTGCAGGGGCAAAGAAGATGACTATAAAAGAAAGCCGGGCGACAAGCGACATGCTTGTGGGCCGAAGCACAGTCGCTAGATATCCACAGAGAGGCAACCCAACGCAATCCGGTTTGAATAGAGCAAGAGCCTAACAGGGAGACGTTTGCGAGGTCTAATCCGCGGGTCCTGACCTTGTAAAAGGCTCTTGCTATAAGAGAACTGCTGAATTAGGACGGATCGGAGGTGGCGGCACGCCAATTCACCCAATAGACACTCATTTTGTTGCCTCGAAAGAACAAGATTTTCTGCAAACGCCGAGGTTTTTATATGATCAAGAGCTGAAAATAGCTCATCTTGCGCGCCGAATTAGCGTCCTTGACCAGCCATAAAAAATGGCGAGAGTTCAGACACCATAAGCCAAGACAAACAAGGACCTCTCACGCCAAGCTCGCATCGACATCGCCTAGTACCTCCTCGAGCAATCAGCGGACTTGCAACCTGTGCGCGGGTCAATCAAGAGAGCAGCAGAGCAACTCGGGTGCAGCGAGTGGACGGTGCCAAGACTGTGGAGTGGAACTGTCCAACACCAAGTCAATGGTGGCGAAATGGCAACCTTCGAGAATAAGCGAGTGGGTCGGTGTGGCTGCAAGAAGCAGCTCGGCAACCTTGCCGATCGGGTAAAGAAAGTGCCGTGGGGAAAACGTCGGCCTCTGCGCTCTCTTTCAGTGGCTGCCGGCGTCTCTCCAGCATCGCTGAAACGAGCGGTTGACAGAGGAGACATCACCCGCCATTCAAATCCCATGAAGCCGCAACTGACTGATGACAGCATGCTCTCTCGGTGTGTGCTGGGCTGGATCATTTGGTGAGCATGGTTTCCGGCTCTGACTTCGCCCGAGCGACACTAGTCTGGAGTTCCCTTTGTCGTTTGTCAATTCAGATATACATGAGTTCGATGAGTTTTCCAACCGTATCTTCATCGACGAAAAGTGGTTGTATCTGACAGAGGTCGAGAAGACGATCTACATGGCTCCTCGCGAGACGCCACCTTTCCAAGCAGTCGAGCCAAGCGGTTTGTCACCAAGGTGATGTCCATGGCTGCGGTGATGTGACTATTCTACGCTAGAAATGGCCAGCTCATTTTTGACGGGAAGCTCGGCATGTGGCCGTTTGTCGAGCACGGTACAGCTAAGTGCAGCTCTGTCAACCGTCCAGCCGGCGCCACAGAATCGAGGTCTGTCACCGTCGGCCGCGATGAGCATCGCGATATGCTGATCAGGAACGTGATACGTGCAATCAGGCACAAGTGCTCACGATTTCTGCGCGACGTTCGCTTTCGATACGGCAAGACAGAGCGTGGTGCCACGTACAACTGGACGACTCAACCATCCTCACAGAATGCGCACGAGAAGGGTGGACCATTCTCTTGGAGGTCCAGCCACCTAACAGCCCGGACCTTAGCATACTCGACCTCCGGTTCTTTGCATCCATCCAGGCGCTCCAGAATGAAGATAGCCCAAGCAACACGGACGAGCTTATTGCAGGGTGCTTCACAACATTCGACAGATTGGTTGACACAACTTTGGACGATACGTCCGTGTCACTCCAGACAGTGATAGAGACCATCATTCAGAGCCTCAGTGACAACTCCTACAAATGCCCTCACATTGGTAAGGGAAAGCTTTTGTGGACAGGCCAGTTGGGCAGGGACTATTTGTGTGGTGAGTGGGGTACCTCGTTGGCTTTACATATCATATCTTGGTAGCCCAGGAGAGAGTAAAGAGTGAGGCTGTCTTGCGCCTGCTGTTATCAGAAAAATAAAGAGCTTATCGCCCCATCGAAAGTGGGCTTTGGTCATGTTGCTCAATTGGATAAGAGCACCGCCTTTTGAATGGAAGGACTCAGTATCCTCTTTTAGCTGGGAAAACCTCAAGTTTAGAAAATCAAATAACGCCAACACAATGTAATGTTTAAAGGCTGATGGAATTCCAAAATGATTTTGAGGTTAAATACAAACACTTCATCTTTGAATGGGTGATGGTGTTCAGCTTTTTTCCCTTCTTTCGAGCGTTTTGTTAAAATGCAGCAGATTCAAGTGCAAAACGCTTCATGGTACGGCTAAAATTACAATGATTAATTTCATTTGCGGATTGGCAAGTATTTTCTAATGCAATTGTTGCTTTACAAGTTTTGTGAAAATGGAGGGAGTAAATTACTGTGTGTGTGTGTGGTATAATATAGGAATCTCGGCATTCCACGCCGCGACCTCTACCTCGTCGTGATGCTGCCGTTGAGCACCGACGAAGCCTCGCTGCAGTTCTTCCGGCCAACGGCAGCCGAGAAGTCGTTGCCGTTCTGGGAGATGTGGATTTTCACAATCCATCCAGGCGCCTCGATAGATCGAAGGTCGCTCCAAGGTCGTGCGAAGGTCGTGTGAACGTCGTGTGAACGTCGTGTGACCAACTGTCGGATCAAACGGCAACTTGCGGCATCTTGGTGAGGATGCAGGCGGCTCCTCCTGCTGCGGGCATGGGCCTCGGACTGGGCGGCACCGCGGAGCTGGGCGACAGCTCGCTGCTGGACCAGCTGCACGACCTGCACCGGCGGCTGGCGGCCGTGCGGCAGGACTCGCAGCGCTTCAGCCCGGCGGCGCGCAACCTGGGGCCGGTGCCCATGGCGAGCGACTCGAACAAGATCATCGTGTGCTCGGTGCGGCGCTGCGTGCGCATGCTCAAGACGAGCCAGGACGACTCGTGGCAGTATATCCCGTCGGACGCGGGCTTCAAGAGCGCCATCGACTACCTGCGCGCGCGCAACACGGTCGAGTGGGTCTCGTGGCCGGGGGCCGTTGTGGACGAGTCGAGCCAGGACGGCGTGCGCCGCAAGCTCGAGGCCGACTTTGGCTGCCGGCCCGTCTTTCTGCCCAGCGACACACTCGACCTGTTCCACAACCAGTTCTGCAACGTGATCCTCTGGCCGCTCTTCCACTCGCTGCCGCAGCGCTCGGACAGCCGCTTGCTGGACAACTTCAGCGACAAGTACGACGCCTACTGCGCCGCCAACCAGAAGTTCCTAGAGGTGAGTGAGCACGTCCTCGTGGCGTGGTCTGACCCCCTGCGCGGCCGTTGACGCCGCTCTGCGATGCCCGCAGGCCGTCTCGGAGATCTACAAGGACGGCGACCTGGTGCTTGTCTGCGACTATCACCTCATGAACCTGCCGGGGCTGCTGCGCCGCCGCTTCCCCGAGGTGACGTGCGGTTTTTACTTCCACTGCCCGTTCCCGTCGGCCGAGTTCTTCCAGATGCTGCCGTCGCGCGAGGCCCTGCTGCACGGGGTGCTTGGCGCCGACCTCGTCGTGTTCAACCACTTCGACTACGTGCGCCACTTCCTCAACGTGTGCACGCGGATGCTCGGGCTCGAGTCGTCGCCCAGCCGCATCGAGTACAACGGGCGGCTCATCTCGCTCGGCATCTGTCCCATGGGCATCGACCCCGCCAAGTACGAGATCACGCCGTCTGTCGACGCGCAGATCGCGCGGCTGAAGCAGATCCAGCAGAACGGCATGAAAATCCTCGTCGGCGTGCACAAGCTCGACTTCTGCAAGGGCATCCCCGAGATGCTCGAGGCCATGGAATATCTGCTGCTGCACTACCCTGAGTACCGCGGGAACGTCGTCTTGTACGCGGTGGTCCGTGACGCCGGCCGCACCGCATCGTTCCAGTACAAAATGCTCAACCGACACATCAACCAGCTCGTCGGACGCGTGAACGGACGATTCGGCACGGCCGAGTACTGTCCCGTGCGCTACTTGAAGCGCTCGATCGACCACGACCAGCTCGTCGCGCTCTACAACTTGGCAGACGTGGCCATCATTAGCAGCATCAAGGAAGGGATCAATCTCCAGGCCATGGAGTTCATCGCCGCGCAGAAGAAGAACGGCCACGGGGTGCTGGTGTACAGCGAGTTCGCTGGGTACGCCACCGGAGCTGGACGTCTTGCTTTGATCACTGGCAGCGACTAACCTTCGCGTCGACACACAGGTGTGCGTCTTCATTCCAGGGTGCTCTGCTGGTGAACCCCATGCACACGGAGCAGGTGGCCGCCAGTATCGACTCAGCGCTGCGGATGAGCACGACCACCAAGCGGCTGCGCCACCAGCAGCTCTCTCGCTACGTCAACACGTACACGTCGACGCTGTGGGCACAGCGCATCATGTCTGCGCTGAATGAGGTACGTCTCGGATCCGATGGCTGTGTGGCTTGAACACTCGCTGATATGGGCGAGGCACCGCTGTGGTTGCAGGCGGCAGCGACGGCCCAGGAGTACAACCGCCTCGACAAGCTGGACACGGCGTCGCTGCTCGGGTACTATGAGCGCAGTCGGCGCCGCCTCTTCCTGCTTGACTACGACGGCACACTCGTCCCGTACCAGAGCATGGCGGAGCTCGCGGCCCCCTCTCCGTTGCTGCTTGCGACGCTGGAGGAGCTCACGAGCGACCCCCACAACGCAGTGTACATCATCAGTGGCCGCAACAAGGCGCGGCTCCAGGTAAGGACATGGCCCGGCAAATCGCTCGGTCGAGGCTTCTCACTCACCAACTGTGCGCTTGTGTGGCGCGAGCAGGAGTGGTTCGGTCACTTGCCACGAGTCGGACTGGCAGCGGAGCATGGCTACTGGTTCCGCCCCGCGGCTAAGCACCCGTCAGTGGCGGGAAGCAAGCACGACGACCCGGCGGTGTCTTCGTCGTCGTCGGTGTCCGGGTCAGCCGCGCCTGGAGGGCTCGTGGCGACGGAGGAAGAAGTCTCGACGACAGCTGGCGCTGACACGGCATTTGACGACGACTCGGCATCACCTAGCACGACGCGTGACACGAGCGTGGCAGACGGGAGCCATGAGGAGGAGGAGGCGTCGCGCAGTCTGCCGTGGCAGTGCATGTTCAGCGACGTGGAGCTCGAGTGGCGCGACGAGGTGGAGAGCATCCTGGAGCACTTCACGGAGCGCACACCAGGGTCGCTGCTGGACGTGAAGGACTGCTGCTACACATGGCACTTCCTGGACGCGGACCCCGAGTTCGGGCTGAAGCAGGCCAAGGACCTGCAGCTGCACTTCGACCAGATGCTGCGCGACCGCCCCGTGGGGCTTGTCATGTGCCGGATCAAGAAATACGTGACGATCCGCCCGTGGCGCGTGAACAAGGGCCGCGCCGTGAGCCGCATCCTCGAGTACGAGAGCGAGTCGCCGTACTTCACGTCGCTCGACTTCGACTTCATCCTGGCGGTGGGCGATGAGCGCGCCGACGAGGACATGTTTGACGTGGTGCAGGGCAGCAACTGCTACACGTGCACGGTCGGCATGAAGGTGAGTCGCGCGCAGTACTACCTGGACGACCCGGACGAGGTGCTGCGCGTGCTGACGGCATGCACAAGCCTGATCTCGGCGGACGGGTTGGGGGGTTAGTGGCGGTCGGCAGGAGTCGAGACCGTCAGTTGGAGCACGCTATATATTCATGCACGCGTTGGGGAGCACTTACGGAGGGAACACGACAGCCAACGGGTGTTGTCACTGACCTGGGTGCCCTCACTCGTCGTCGTCATCTTCGTCCGCCGCCGACTCGCTCTCGTCGCTCAGCTGGACAGCACGGCGTGCAGATTTGGCGCGCGCAGCCGTCGCGGCCTGCCGCCGACCGCTCGCTCGCTCCCGCTTGGGAGGAAGGGCGGCCTTCGCCTTGGCAGGGCGACCGCGCTGCTTGCCTCGCCGCTTTGCAGGCGCCTTGGGCGGTGACCGGTCCGCCGCATCACCACCCATTGTCTCGTCCTAGAATCACCAACCGCATTCGATACAAGTTAGTAGTTGCTGGCGAATGCACATGAAATATCATCATATCGTACCTCCTCCTGCCCGTCCCTCTTGCCAGTCACGAACTTGTCCAGCTTGTCGACGATCTCCTTCATCTCAGCTGTCGCGGACGCGGCCGGGCTGCCGCGGCGCGACTTGTTGACCAGGTACGTGAAGTTATCGGCGACAACAGAGTCATGGAGCGCGTCACTGAAGAGCTTGCGGTTCTGGTACAGGTACTTGAGCGACTTCTCCGTGTGCGGCAGCCGTGCCACGCAAAAGGACAAGTCGCGCTGCTGCTGCACCTTGGCTGACGCCGGGAAGCGCTGCGAGAGCTTCTCGACAATGCTTTCCACCTGCTTCTCCTTGGTCAGGAACTGGATCAGGAAGCGCGCAATGGACTGGAAGTCCTGATTTGAGACCAGCTCACTGCACCAACAGTTCAACCACCATCAAGTGTTAGCTCAAGCACGGTGGACGCTCTGATAGAGCTGCAGCACTCGACGTACCTGACGGACAGTTGGCCGATCGCGTCCGGAAGCATGTTGTAGATGGGGTTGTTGCCCTTCTTGGACAGCTCGTTGAAGAAGAGCTTGGCCATGTTGCGGATGGCTTCGTTCTCGTCCACGAGCGAGATGGCGATCTCGCTGATCTGCCCCTTCACCTTGATCATATCGTTCAGGATCAAGTGTGACAGCACCACGATCGTGTTCTTGCGCACATCGAGGTTCACGTCGCGCAGGCGGTTGTACAAGTGCGCGGTCCACGGCTCGATCAGGTTCGGGAAGCGGAATGACAAGTCACCCAGCGCGATGATGAGATCGCCACGGACGGATGGGAGAGGCGACTCCTGCAGAATGGTGAACAGGAGCTGCAGGTGCTTTTCGCAGAACTCGTCCGACACGGCCATGAACTTGCTCAGAGCGACGACTGCGCACTCCGTCAGAAGCTCGTCCCCCTTGAATTCCTCGACGTCGCCCACAAGCACGCGCAGGACGAGAGGACCGTAGACGCCCAGAAGGTTACGGCACGCAATCTCCTTCTGGATGATGTGGTTCACGAACGTGTCCTCTTCGGCCTCGACCTCGGCCGCGACTCCGAGCTCGTCCTCCATCGCGGTGACGTCATCTGCATCATTGCCGCCAGAGTGAGCTTGATCTTGCTTTGCGGGCGACACCTTGCGCGCGCGGGTGTGGTGATTGGCGCGGAGCTTCTTCATCTTCGTCGCTAGCTTCTCGACGTGGATCGCCACGCGCACCACCGAGTGGCCGAGCACAAAGAAGAAATGCGCCAGCTCCACCCGGGACACATCGTTGGTCTCGCTCTCAAACAGACGGAGGGACAGGTGCTTGATCACGTCGCCGCACACTTCCTCCGGCCGCTCACAGACGGCGAAGATCGCGTCCACCGCTTGCTGCGCCGTGTCAAACCACGTCGAGTGCAAACAGTCAGCCTCGATGCCCTTGTCGGTTAAGAAGTCCAACGCAAGGAAGCGCTGAAGTCGAAGGATGATCTGCTCGGTCGCGTCCAAGTTGGCGCGCTGAACGCGCTGCTGCGTCATGCTCCGGGCGCCGCTCTCATTCTTGGGGGTCAACTGAATGCACTGCACCAAGCGGCATGCAGCGCCGAAGGTGCGAAACATTGGGTCCGAGCTGCACGCGGCGTCTCCGAAGCCATTCATGAGGATCTGGTTGAGTCTGTCGTTGGAGAACAGCATCGAGTCGTCGATACTCGCGATCATGCTCAGCAGCAGCATGGCGTTACTCATCACAGACGCCGGGTACGCCGACTCGTCGACGAAGTCCCACAGCGCGCTCACGATGGCGAGCGGGATCTTCTTGTTCTTGTGCAGATCTCCAAAGACCCGCTCGAGGCACGTGTACTCCGCAACGGTGCATTCATCCAGGAACTTGATCAGGTTCTCGGCAACCAGCTGCGGCGACCGACGATCGGCGTCGTCAGGATCGATGCGGATGAACAGCGCGACAAACGTGTTCGACAGCTGCTCTTGGATAGACACGTCACCTCTCCACGTCAGCGGCAGGATCTTCTTGATGCCGGTTTGAGCAGCACCCAGATGTAAGCGGTGTGCCTTCTCGAAGAACTGGATCGACTCGAGCACATCGGAGACAGACTTACTGCCGAGTAGCTGAGTCATCAGCGGCAGTGCGCGGACTTCAAACTCTTCGATGAACTCGATCGCGTCCGTGTAGAAGCGCACGAGTCGCATCGTAGCTTGCAGCTCCTTCTCCAGCTCCTCCGCCTTCTCTTCGGTCAAGTCGTCCGCCGGCTCCGCGGAGCCAGGACCACCGCCCAAGTTTAGTTCGTCCATTCCCTCGTTCATTTCCTTCTCGGCGCCAGCGATGACCTCTTCTCGCTTTTTCTTCATCTCCTCCACAAGGTCGGCGCGCTTCTGCTCGTAAAACTGACGCTCCAGGTTCCCCATGAAAGGATTACTCTCGAGCAGGAGGGTGAGCAGGTGAATAGAATGACGACGCACGACGGCAGCCTTGTCTTGCAGTCGACCAACCGCCATGAGCGTCACGCTCTTGAACATGTGGATCGGAAGCGCTCCTTCCTCGATCAGCGTTGTCCACATCTTCAGAACGTGACCTCTAGCGAAGGAGTTGATGTCGTGAATCCGGTCTTCAAGCACGCTGAGAAGCTGGTCTCGAGTCGACTTGGAAAACGTGCGAGTGGTAGAAGGCTGCTCCTGTTGCTCCGACCTGTTGTCGTCGCCATCCGCGTCATCCACGTCATCTGCCTCATCCCCGTCGCGCTCACTCTCACTGTCTTCATCGTCAGAGCCGTCCTTCTTGCTCTTCGGGCGTCCAGCTCGACGGCTCTTGGGCTCACTTTCTGCAGGGTGAAGGGCTTGCGCACCGTTCTGTCGGAAGTTCCACAGCAGGATCTGCGTGATGCATGTCACCGCAGCATTTCGGAGCTGGTACGACTCCGAATCGAGTAGCGCCAGCACAAAACTGAGGTTGCCGACGATTAGTGACGGAGTCAGAGATGACAACGTGGAGAGGAACGCCGCGATGTTCCGTGTGCCTGCAACGTCTTTGGACGCATCTCGAGACGAGATCTTGCCGATCTCACTGATGAGGTCAGCGGCGAAGACCGAATTGTCGTACTTGAAGTAGAGCAGCTCGACCAGGTCGGCGATAGGCGCGCTCAAGTGTTCGTGGGTGTAGATGAGGTCGATGAGGGACGCCACCACTGAGATGTGGATGGACGGCACCTTTTGCAGGCTCATCGCGAGAAGCTGCGAGCTCATAGCGGCGTTAGAGGACTGCATGCAGTACGACACACAAGAGCGGCAGGACGAACTCGTACATGGTAGAGTTTGGGCTTGAGCGTCTTGCCGCGGCACAGCGAGGCGTTCTCGAGCAGCTGGAATACCACCTTGCAGTACAGGATCGCGAACTCCTGTTGAATGCAGCGCGCGCACACAACAGTGGCGGTCAGCACGGTGACAACCGTCTGATATGCCCGCGCGCGTGGCAGGACAGACGCACCTCTTCCGGGAGATTCATATGCCAGAGGGCGAACGTGACGGGGCTGACGGAGCGCGTCAGCTTCTGGACGGCGACCTCGACGACCTTGGACCAGTTGATCCGGTTGATCGCGGACGTTTGGTTTTTCTACCAAGGAGCACGTAGTTAGCGTGGCGTCCAGGCAAGAGGTCGGGCCGGCCGAGCCCGGCAGAGACCCGCACCTTGCCCTTCTTGAGGATGTCCTTCTCGGCCTGCAGCAGGGTCTGGCTGACGGACGCGAGCGCCGTGATGAGGAAGTAGACGGAGGCCTTGAAGGCGCTGCGGAACGGCGCGCTCTCCTCGCGGTCGCTGCCCACGCGCGCGGCCAGCACGCCGTCCGTCGCGTTGGCCACGAAGGCCGTGAGCATCTCCACCACGCGCATGCGCTCGGGCTCGGCCAGCGCCGGCAGCCGCCTGCAGCGTCAGTTCACTGGCGTCAGCCCGGCGACTCCCACGACCGGCAACAAGGCGGGCGGAAAGACCCAGAGACGCACTTGACGAGGCTGTAGGTGAGGTCCAGGCAGTCCTCCTGCAGCAGCTCGACGCCACCCTCGCTGCCCAGCACGCGGTCCTCCAGCCGGCGTACGCGGCGGCCCACGTCCTCCGCGGACGCCTCGTCGAAGGCCAGCACCGCCCGCACGTGGTACCGGTCCGCCTTGGGCAGCTCCAGGTCTGGCGCGTGCAGCGGCACCAGGAACTCCATCGTCGTCGTCGTCGGCCTTTCCCCCGTTGGTTGCCTTTGCCTTGATCCGGAAAGTGCGCGCGGTTCAAAAGCAAGGCGGGCGGGAGGGGAGTGCACGGGTTTTGTATGAGCTTCAGTATGGTCTCGTTCGGTATTCTGTTCAACAGGGTTCGATGACAACCTGCTGAAAAGGATACCGGTTCTTATGCCGGAAGCGAGGTGGCTGATCAGATAACCTGTCGAATGGCATAGAACTCTGAAGGAGACTTGACCCGCTTGAAGCAAGGCATGGATGGATTCATTTGGCGGCGCGGCGGACGGCGCCAAGCCCTCGGCTCGGCCCTCCGCGCTCTCCCTCTCTAGACACGCAGTTCCTGACGGCATTGGCAAATAGACGCGGCGCGGCGGCGTTGCAGGCGGCTCACGACGAGGCCGCGGCGCGGCGCTTGGGGCTCTTGCTGTCGGCCGGGGACTGGCTCTTGCGCTTCTTGGCGGCGAGCTGCCGGGCCTTGGCGCGCTCGGCCACCTCGGCCTCGGCCTTGGCCCTAGCGGCTTGTTCCTCTTCCCACTGTGGCAGCTCCTTCTGGTAGCGCGGGCCGCCCATGTGCGCCTCGATCTGCTCGCGCGAGCGCACGATGGCCGTCTCGGTCACGTTGCACCAGACCAGCTTGGCGGACAGCTTCTCGTCCGCGTGCTCGCTGAACATGGGCGCGTACGTCGCCAGCGAGAACTTCTTGAGCCCGCGCGCGCGCGCGTAGCGCTTGCCGCCCAGGTGCTCCTTGATGAGCGCCAGGTCCGCCTTCATCTCGTGCGACGTGGTCGAGCAGCGCACGCGGCCGTCCTTGGTGAACTCCAGGTCGTCCGCCGCTACGACAAAGGCGCGCACATCGGCCGGCACCGGCGTCTCAGCTGGGCTCGCGTTCTCGATCGACGCCAGCGCGCGTCGGGGCGCCGTAGAGGACGAAGGGGTGATGGTCTTGGACGACGCGCTCGACTCGTTCTGCTTGTTCTCGCTCGTAGCGGGCGGCGTCGCCTTTGACACAGCAGGCGGAGTGGACGCGCGCTGCTTCGGGGACGGCACAGCGGCAGGAGAGGGGGTCGCGGGGATGGCAGCCGGGGCCTTCGCGGGGGAGGCAGCCGTCTCGGCGCGCTTCCGCTTGGCCACGGCCGGCACCACCGACGCCTCGCTCGAGGGGGCGGCAGCCGGCTTGACTGCGGCCTTCGGTGACGTGGTTGTGGGGGACTTGATCGTCGGCGGCTTGGTCGTGGGAGACTTGGTCGTGGGCGACTTGGTCGTGGGAGACTTGATCGTGGGAGACTTGGTCGTGAGAGACTTGGTCGTGAGAGACTTGGCTGTGGGAGACTTGGCTGTGACCTTCAGCGACTTGGTCACCGAGTCCTCTCGGCCCTCCTTGGGCTGCGGCTTGTCGGTCTCCACCGCTGCCTCGGGCGTCGGCGCGTCGCTGTCGGTGGCGTCCGAGTCGTGCGCCGCGGGCGTCGAGACGGCGTCGGACGAGGCGCCCAGCAGCGCGAGCACGCGCGGCTCACCGTGCGCCGCCACGAACTCGTACACGTGCTGCATGATGACGTCTGACTTGGCGTTGCCGCGGCACAGCTGCAGCTCCTTGGCCAGCAGCTGCAGCTCGCGCCGCGAGAGGCTCGACACGTCCAGCGCGCTCATCCGCACGCAGTCGTCCCTGGGTCACTAACTCGCTCGGTCGCTCGGTCGCTCGGTCGCTCGGTCGCGGGGCGGTCGCTCGGAGCCAGGCGATCGGTCGGTGATGATGGAGTGGCATGGACAGCTCAAAAACGCGCCATGCGCCAATCAGCCGGCGGTGTGTACATATGTAATTTATATAACATTTGATGCTTGATTGCATCTATTTGTGCAGTTTAGTGTAACTCACGAATGACATGCGGTACAGTTGCAGACATCGGATTGGCTGAAAATCGAGTATCTGATCCCTATAAACTCAAAGCACCTTCACAGTACTCGAGTGTAGCCATTCCAGATGCAATGCAATGCGCTACCGCTCGAGGATGACGCCCAGCGAGCTCATGGACAGCCTGCGCATCTGCCTCGACGTCAGGAACTCGCCGCCACCCTTGGTGCTGGCGCTTGTCGAGGCGCTGGGCCCACCGAGCGGCAGCTCGTCCGCTGTCGGCGTCGGCACGAGCGCGTCCTCCTCGGGTGGCAGCCGCGCGTCCCGGATCAGGCAGTCCAGGTCGCGCGACTCCTCCGGGGCGGCGTCTTCGTCCTCTTCCTCGTCCTCACCGGCTTTGGCACCCGCGGTTGACCGCCGGGCCGCCGAGGGCTGTGTGGGGACGACCGGCAGCTCCACCAGCAGCGTGCCAGACGGCGGGATGGCGGCCGCGAAGCCATAGCCGGCCGCCGGGCTGCCGTTGGAGCTCTCGCCCTGGCGGCAACTCCGGCGGTCGATCAGGAACTTGTACTCTCCGCTGACGCGCACGACGCGGAGTGTGGACGCGACGACGGCGGCGATCTCGCGTTCGCTCGTGTGCTCGAGGATCAGCGTCTCCTCCTCGTACGGCAGCGCCGCGATGACCTCGAACAGGTGGAAGTAGGCCACGCGCGTGGCGGTGCGCGAGAAGGACACGGCGTGGCTCTCCTCGGGCGCCGCGCTCAGATCCAGCAGGTGCCGCTGGCTCGCGTTCTGCGTGGACGGCAGCATCTGCATCTGCACGAGCGACGGGTCCTTGGACACGCGGATCACGACCTTGAACACGTGCCCCTGGCAATCGCACACGGCCTCGTGGTGCGGCGCCACTACGCGCATCTTGTACTGCGCCGCCTCAGACACGGCGTTCGACAGCGCGCGGCCGCCTGCGCGCGGCAGCTGCGGTGGCGTCAGCTCGCACCCGAGCATCTCGAGGTTCTTGCGCACCAGATAGCCGCGGTAGCGCGCCTTGATCTTCTCGATCGCCAGCTTCTTCTTGATGAACGCGCGCCGCGCCAGGAACGCTTTGCCCTGCTTCTGGAGCACCGCGACCGCCCCAACAGCCAATACTTCAGCCAGCGGATCACCCGACGCAGCGGGGGCAGCGGGGATGGGTCGAGTCGCTTCGTGACTGGCAGTGCTCTCATCCGATGGACTCGTTTGATCAGAAGACTCTGTCGTCGCCACTGCAGCGGTTGCTGGCGAGGTGTCCGTCTCAGCCTGATGCTCCTGCCCCGTTCCGCTGTCACTCGCTGCGCTCGGACTCTCGCTGTCTTTGTTTTCACTGGGCTGCTCGTCGTCGCTGCCGCTGTCGTCGCTACTGCTACTGCTACTGTTATTGCTGCTGCTGCTGCTGCTGCTGTCGTTGTCGCTTCCGCCACTTTCGTCGTTCTCATCGAAGAAGGACGAGTTCTTGCGTTCGGCATGCTCCTTGCCGGACCCGCTGCGCTTCTTGACGGTCAGTCGCCGCTTGAGCTCTCCCAGCTCGCCCTGAGCCTTGAGCAACTCGCTCATGAGGTACTGCTCCTTGATGGTCGTGACCCCCAGCGCTCCGTTGGCGGTCGCCACCAGGCTCTGGTGGCTCCGCCGCCGTTGGTCCTTGAGTGACCGGATCTCGTCCATCGAGTGCACCACCAGCTGCCGGTACTTGTCCAGCTCGGCGCTCAGCACCACGCTTTGCCGCCGCAGGATCTCCTTCTCCGGGTCGTTCCCCGGCGACTCCGGCGGCTTCAGCGCCGCCAACGCAGCTGCGGACGGCACTACCACCGACGGAGACGAGGGATGACGGCTCGGCATCGACTCCGCACCGCCAGACGCCATGCTCGGCGCCAGCACTGCCGCCAGTGATGACGATGACGATGTCTTCGACTGCTGCCCGATGAAGCTCGAGCGCCTCGGCCTGGACGGCTTCCGCAGCGCGTAGCCCGCGTACTCACTGCTCCCACTCGACGGGTCGCTGTACATGCCGTTCGCGGTGGCCACCGCCGTGCCGCGCAGGGACGGCAACATGGCGGCGGCAGGCTCGAACGACAGGTTCTCGAGGGCCACGACGTCTCGCTCCTGCATGAGGCGCGTGATGGCGGCCTCGGACACCTGGATGACGTTCTCCTGGCGCTTCTGGTACTCCTTGGCGTACTCGAGTAGGGCCTCAAGCTCCTTGATGCGGCTCTGGGCCTCGATGAGCTCCGCCTCAGCCGTGGCGCCCGACATGAGCGCCGAGAAGGACGGCGCCGGGGCGTCCTTGCCGAGGATGGTGCTCTTGCGCTGGCTCAGCTCGACGGCCGACATGTGGCGGTCGCGCTGCAGCAGCCGCAGCGACACCTCGAGGTCCTTGACCTTGTCGCGCAGCTTCTGCTTCTCCTCGTGGTGCCGCGCGATCTTGAGCTCGTACTCCGTCTTGAGGTTGTGCACGGCCTGGTCGCGCGCGGCCTTGAGCGTTGCGGCCTCGCCCTCCTTCCACTCCTTGAACTTGTGCCGCGTCTCGGCGATCGAGCACACGAGCGTCTGCTTCTCCTCCCAGGCTCGCCGCGCGAGGTCGTCCGCTCGCTGCTGCAGCTGACCCGCGGCCGCGCGCGCCTGGGCCAGCTGCGCGCGCAGCAGCTCCACCTCGGTGTTGGCCCCGCGCAGCGCGGCCTCGAGCGCGCCGATCTGCGCCAGGTGGTCGCGGCGGGCGTCGTCCAGGCGCCGGAAGAGCGTCACCTGCCGCGTCTTCTCCTCCACCACCTTGTCGCGCATCTGCGCGTACTCGCGCTGCCAGTGGTCGCGCTCCAGCAGCAGCGCGCGCAGCTTCTCCTCCCGGCTCGAGATGGCGTCCAGCGACTGCAGCGGAGTCGGCGCCATCACCGACAGCTCGAAGCTCGACGCTGTCATTAGACTCGACGGCGGCGCCAGCAACGGCGAGGTGAGGGAGGAGCTGGGCTGGCCAGCGGTCAACCGCGCCGCGAGCCGCTGCTCCGCGCGCTTGGCGAGCGCGTCCGTCCGAGGCGACGACGGATGGTTATCGCCCGCCATCAGCGTCTTGTGGCGACGCAGGAGCGGCGAGTCGTGAAGTCGCGGGGACAGCAGCGCTCTCCTGCCGCAGGCCCGCTCGTCGTCTCGCTCGTCGTCCTCCTCGCTGTGCTGCTGTCCAGGCTCTCGGTCGTGTCGCCGCCTCTTGTCGCCCCGGAGCAGGCGAGACGCGACCACGGGCGGGAGGACAGCGCCGCCTCCTTCGCCACCGCTGATGCTCAGCTGCTGACCCGACCGCGCGCGCTCTAACTCGTCGCGGAGCAGTCGGATGGTATCCGCCATGTGCTCGACGCTGGCCAGCCGCGCCTGCTCACGCTGCCGCTCCTCGGCCGCCCGCTGGCGCTGCAGGTCGTCCAGCAGCGCCATGCGCCGCCGTGCGCCTTCGTTGGCGGCGTCGCTCTCCCACACGAGCAGCTCGAGCGTTTCGAGCGCGCTGTCTACTGGCGGGCCGCTCTCCTCCTCACCGGCGCTGACCGCGACTGTGGGGGCGGTCGCTCGCGGCGTCAGGAGCGCGGCGAGCGCCTCCGAGTCGGTCGTTGGCGGCTCGTCCTTGGGCTGCGGACCACCGGGCAGCGGCGCCGCCGGCTCCCGCGGTGTGGCCCAGCCGATGGCGCGCTTGGCGACGTTCGGGCTCGCGCCTCGCGCCGATGAGCCCGCCACAAGCCGCGGCAGGAGGCCGCCGTCGCCACCGGCAGCCACCGCCGCCATCGTGTCCATGCGCGTGTCTCCCAGTCCGCCAGCACCCCAGCCAGCACCCCAGCCAGCACCCCATCCGCGAGTCCGCGCGGCGAAACACTCGCCGAGAGAGGGCTATTCGCGGCGGCGGCGCTATCAATAGCGTCCTGCCTGGATGTCCGATGTCTTCGGACTGCCGCCTTCACGCCGTGCCGAGAGCCTTCGCCAGGGCCGCCAGCCAATGCACCAGCCCGCCCATTGGGACGAGGACCTGCCGGGCGGACGACGGTAGCGCGCGCATGTCATGGAGGAGCGCGGAGGGAGGAGCGGGAGGTGGTGATGACCATGGGGTGGACAGACGACCAGAGCGCCGCGTGTGACTTGGCGTTTGTAAGGGACGCGAAGCGTCGCGTCCTGATTCCGGAGTCCTGATTCCGGAGTCCTGATTCCGGAGTCCTGAGCAACGGGCGACTTGAAGTTCTGATCCCGAGCTGAGGTCTCGGGCCAGAACCTGGATTTTGCTCTGGTGTGTCAATGTACTGAATAGGTTACGTTTCAGCAGCCCTTGCAGTCATTGATGGGGAAGTTGCATAAAGTGAGTACTCAGATTGCAGCTTTCCACGCAAAACACACTTTTATGTTTCACGTTTTGTCACGTTCCAGTCAAAACCTCTTTAAATAGATACAAAACTGCGATTGAATCCGATAAAGCAGTAGTTTTGTGATTGCTGACGCACACAAGCGCACGAGCATGCCGCGCCTGCCGCACCTGGTCGCCACTCGCGCTTTGACGCCGCCGCCGCCGCCGCCGCCCGCCACCCGCCCGCCCGCCCGCCCCCCCCAGGATGCTCAACTCGCCGACCCTGAGCCGCCAGCGCGTGCGCGTGGGCATCATCGGCGCCGGACGCATCGGCAAGGTGCACGCGCAGAGCCTGGTGCGCGCCGGCGCGGACGTGGCCGTGATCGCCGACCCGGCGGGCGACGAGGCCGAGGCGACTGCCGCGCGCTTCGGCATCCCGCGCTGGACTCTGGACGCGCGCGAGGTGCTGACCGACCCGGAGGTGGACGCCGTCGTCATCTGCTCGCCCACGGCGCTGCACGCGCAGCAGATCGAGGCGGCCGCGGCCGCGGGCAAGCACATTTTCTGCGAGAAGCCCGTGGACCTGAGCCTGGCCGTGGTGAACGGCGCGCTGGCGGCCGTCGAGCAGGCCGGCGTGACGCTCATGGTGGGCTTCAACCGGCGCTTTGACTCCAACTTCGCGCGGGTCAAGCGCGCCATCGACGGCGGCGAGATCGGCGCGCTGTCCATGCTTCGCATCACGAGCCGCGACCCGAGCGCGCCGCCGCTGGGCTACCTCAAGGCCTCGGGCGGGCTCTTCCGCGACATGACCATCCACGACTTCGACATGGCGCGCTTCCTCGTCGGCGCCGACGTGGACGAGGTCTTCGCCATGGCGCAGACCCACAACGCGGACGTGGCGGCGGCCGGCGACATCGACACGGCCGTCGTGCTGCTGCGCTTCAAGAACGGCGCCATCGCCTACATCGAGAACTCGCGAGAGGCCGCCTACGGCTACGACCAGCGCGTCGAGGCGCTTGGCACCAAGGGGTCGGTCGCCTGCGACAACAACTACGCCAACTCGGTCGTCGTCGCCACAGCCGAGAGCGTGCGGCGCGACCTGCCGCTGCACTTCTTCCTCGAGCGCTACATGGCCGCCTACGTGGCCGAGATGGAAGCCTTCCTGCGCGTCTGCGCGTCCGGCGGCACCGTGGCGCCACCCGTGGGCGGCCACGACGGTCGCGAGGCGCTGCTGCTCGCGCTGGCCGCCAACAAGTCGCTGACCGAGAACCGCCCCGTCAAGGTGGATGAGCTGCGATAGATTTTATGGCGAGAGGAAGCGAAGCGTAGTGACCGATAGACACCGCCCAGCAGGCAACACGAGTTCATCTGCGCGTTCGATTCGATTCGATTCCGAGCGAGCGAGCGTCTCCGCGTCGCCTCTGCTGGCCGCGGGCCTAGAAGACGATCGTGTCGAGCATGGCGCCGAGGCACTGCACCGTGTTGAGCGCCATGAGGTCGTAGACGTCCGTCTCGAGGTGCTTCTTCGGGTCGACCTTGCCGACGTTGAGCACCTCTAGCTCCTCGGGCGTCTTGTCCTCCTCCTCCTGCACGCGCTTGTTGTACTGCTCCGTGAGCGCGAGCATGCTGGCGACCGTGGCCTCGTTGGCCTGCGCGTGGTCCTCGAACTTGGCGAGCACGAGCCCGTCGCTCCACGTGTTCTTGTGCAGGTTCATGAGCATCTGCTCCTCGAGCTCGTTCTTGCGGTAGTCGATGGCGATTGAGTAGTAGTGGCGGTTGAGCCCGTGGATGAGAGCCTGGATGGACGGCTTGTTGAGGTGGCCGATGTTGGAGGTCGTCTGGCGCGGCTCCTGACCCATCATCATGAGCTGCGGGTTGATGAGGCGGAAGGCGTCGATCACCACCTTGCCCTTGACGCTCTGGATCGGGTCCACGACCACGGCCACAGCGCGCGGGTTGAGCGCCTCGAAGCTCTGCTGCGTGTTGATGTCGACGCCCGAGAGCCAGCAGCCGAAGCCCGGGTGCGAGTGGTACCAGCCCACGACCATCTCGGCGCGGCCGGTCTGCTTGAGCATCTCCAGCATCTTCATCTGGAACACCGGGTCCACGGCCTCGACGCTCACGCCCGTGCCGCTCTGGGGCATGGCGAACACGTCGATGCAGTTGACCGTGTAGTCGTCCACGAACTCGCCCAGCATCAGTCCCATCACCTCCATCGGCACGCCCGCACGTCCTGTCGGCCGGTCGGTCGGTCAGTCAGCCGCCCCGCCAGTCCGCCAGTCCGTCAGTCCGTCAGTCGCCGCTCCACGTCCCCCCCCGACGCATGCCCGACCGCAAACGCCACGCACCGTGCTTGAGCATCTTGAGCAGCGCCAGCGACGAGATGTGCACCTTCTCGGCCGTGTCCACCAGCGGGCCGTCCATGCCCGCGCCGCCCTGGCCCGGGAGCCCCGGCAGGTTGCCGAACAGCCGCTGCAGCCGGTCCATTGCGTCGCTCCTGCCTGCTTCGCCTGCTTCTTGCCTCGCTTGCTTCCTTCCCTCCGACGCAAGATCGGATATCGAGGGCGGACTGACTGCGGTTCAGTATGCATACTGGCGCCAAGTCTGTTTAAATAACCTCGAGATTGACTGGGTTCCAGTATCGCGAACGGCGCAATACGAACATCAAGTGTGCGCGGACAAAAATTACTTCGGTCAGCGACTTTGACAAGAACACTCGACCGACCGGAAGATGGAGACACCTCCGCGGGAGCCGCGCGGCGCGGCGGCGGCGGCGGCGAGCAGCATGCGGCAGGTGCAGGCGCGGCTCAAGATGCAGATGCAGAGCGAGATGGAGGTGGACGCGCCCGAGATGGAGCGCATGGGCGACGAGGCGCCGGTGCACACGGCGGCGCTGCGGCCGCTCGCGGACGACTTTGACGACGACGACCTGGACTGAGGCGGCGCGGGGGGGGGAGAAAAGAGGGAGGAGAGAGATGACGAGTAACGCGCGAGCAATGCACGATTTCTTACGCGCTTCCTGGCCGACGCGGCGGCGGCTCAGGCCTGCGCGGGCTCCTTGACGGCCTGCACGGGCTCCTTGACGGCCTGCACGGGCTCCTTGACGGCCGTGAAGAAGACGCAGTTGTACACGGTGCGCATGAGGCTCTTGGCGTTGTTGGTGTAGTGGCACTCGCGCTGCGACTCCTTCTGCTCCCGGGCAGCGCACACGCTCGAGTTAGGGACGGTCTAGACCTGCGAGCGGCCCACACGTAGTAAGGGGGAGAGCGCCACGCACCAGGAGGCGCAGGTTGTAGGTGCCCATGACGTGCTTGATCTCCTCGTACGAGAGCTCCACCGACTGGTCGTAGCGCTCGTCCTGCTCGCCGCCGGCGTTCTGCCAGTGGTAGAGCAGCGGCCCGAGGTTGATCCAATACCCGCCGGGCTTGAGCATGCGCTCGAACGCCGCCATGTACTCCATCACGTTGGGCGCCGCGTCGATGAAGAAGCACGTCACGATGCAGTCCCAGCACTCTGCGCATCGGTCCAGTCACACACACGAGGGGCGGTCAGCGCTGGGTCTGCGCGCCAACGGCAGCTTCTCGGCGGGGGGACGTGCCCTTGTCGTTCGCGTACGCCTCGAGGAACTCGCCCGCGCACATGGAAAAATCGGGTTCGTAGCCCCGGCTGAGCCCCAGCACCTCCGCCGCCGTCACGTCCGGCACGGCCACGGGGCGGAGCATGTCCGTGACGGACAGCGCGTTCGACGGGTCGTGGATCCACGGGTGGATCTCGAGCGCGCCTGCCTGCGTCACCCTGCGCACGCAGTCGGCAGAGTCAGCAGCTCGTTGACCACCAGTAGCAGCGGCCGGCCACGCACCAGTTGAGGATGAACTCGCTGGTGAAGAGCATCTGGTACGAGAACTCGTTGCCCTGCGTCGCGTAGCCTGCCAGCGCGCCACGCATTAGCATTCACCGAGGACGCCTGGGGACGGGCGACGCACCTTTGGCGGCGATCTCGAGCGCGAGCCGCCCGAGCCCGGCCCCAGGCACGAGTACGCGCTGTTGGTTCCTGCGGCATGAGGCGAGGCGGTCAGACACGCAGGCCGGTCGCCCCGTCGGGTGTAATGGAGCGCGGCACGCACTGGTTCGCGGCGGTGACGGGAAGCACGCGGCGCAGCTCCTTGACGATGGGCGCGTAGCACATGTCGCGCTCCTTCTTGCCCTCCTCGGACCAGTCGCGCACGAGCTGGTGCAGCGTGCTCTTGACCTTGGAGAAGTGCCGCGCGGGGCTGCGCAGCGGCGAGTGGGGGGTCACCTCGGGCAGCTGCACGGGCGGCCCGACCTCGAGCTGCGCCTGCACGACGCGCTCCAGGAATCCCTGGTTGTGGTGCGCCGCGTTCTGGGGACAAGCGTCAGAGCGTCAGAGCGTCAGAGCGTCAGAGCGTCAGAGCGTCAGAGCGTCTCGAGGCGTCAGCGAGAGCGAGCAGCAGCCGGCAAAGCCAGGGACGCACGACGAAGTGGTGCAGGTTGCGCAGCGTGGACGACGGCGGCAGGCGGCGCTGCATGTCGGCGGGCAGCGCCTGCAGGTGCTTCTTGCGGCGGAAGATCTCGCGCAGCACGTACGGCTCGTACTCACGGAAGGACAGCAGCACGGACGCGTAGTGCGCGCGCTCCTCGGCGTCCTCCGACTCCATGCTCGCAGTTGGCTTGGGCTTGGTCGGTCTCACTCCCGGGGTTGAATCCCGATACTGAAGCGGGGAGCTACATCGTGTGGGCCACACGAAGACGCCAGCCAAGGACTCTGGGGAACACCACCGCCGCCTCGACTCGACCGCGACCGCGACCGCCATGGCCTCCGGACGCCTCCTCCCGCTCGGTGCGCGCCCCCCGCCGGCCCCTCCGGCCCGCGCCGGCCCTACTTGGCGGTCCTGACTGACGCTCTGCGGCTGGGCGGTGACTGACGGTTCGCTGACGCGCGCAGAGCTCATCGATAAGTGCATCGGCTCGCGGCTGTGGATCGTCATGAAGGGCGACAAGGAGTTCCTCGGCACGCTGCGCGGCTTCGACGACTACGTCAGTACGTGGCTGCTGCGCGCTGGTGTGGCGTACCGCCCTGCCGCGCCGCTAACCTCGTGGGTGTGGAGCAGACATGGTGCTCGACGACGTGACGGAGTAGTAAGTGACAAGTCGTGAATGCCGCGAGGCTGTTGGCGGCTAACGCACGCTGCCTTCTGCCTGCCGCGCAGCGAGATCACGCCCGAGGGCAAGCGCGAAGTCAAGCTGGACCAGGTGCTGCTCAACGGGAACAACGTCTGCATGGTGCGTCCTGTGCGCGTGCCTCTGCTGCTCTCCTCGTCGCTCACCCCGCTTGCTGCCTGACCAGCTCGTCCCGGGCGGCTTCCCGACGACCGAGTGACCTGCGGACGCGCAGGACGAGCCCAAGGACCGCGCGAAGGACGCATCGCAGCTGCGAGTGGTGGACGGCACCCGGTTTCCCGTGTGCGAGGCGTTTGTCGCCTCGTGAATCCACGGCTGCTCGCGCTGTAGGCAGCCTTTGAACAGATCTACACTCCCGCTCCACCGTCGATGCCTTTGTCTGCAGCGCTCTATATTGACTCGCCGCCCCGTGCGCTCCTACGCGCGTCTCTCCGTTCTCCGCCTCCACGCGTCTCCACCTGTCCTCGCGCGCCTACTTCTTGGCCTTGGCGTCGTTGTTCTGCTTGACGAACCGGCGGTTAGCCAGCGTGAGGTAGCGGCGCTGCTCCTCCAGCGGCAGGTTGTCGAAGCCCGCGCGCTCGAGTTCGCCGAGCGGCGGCTTGACGTCCAGCAGCGAGAAGAGCCACTCGGGGTACTCCTTGGGGTCCTTGAGCTCCGGGTGAGCCCCCTCCTTGTAGATGTTGACGGGCACCACGCGCGTCAGGTCCACCTCCTCCTCCACCACGGCCGCCGCGCCGCCTTTGCCCTTGCCGGGCGCCGCGAACGTCCGCACGCCGCCTAGCGACTTGGCGCAGCGCGCCGCCAGTCTCCGCGTCGTCGTCAGCATCTCGCTGCCCGATCGCTTGCTTGGTCGTGTGCTTCCGGTCTCTGCTGGATGGCCACAAACCGGGGGGCGTGAATAACCAACGGTGATTGGTCGAAAGTCAGGCATTGTACCCCCGCGTACCCTGCGCAACCAGGTACGGGGTATACTGTACCCCGTACCCCGTACCCACTGCTTTTTCAAGAGGATCAAAATCATGATACGGATTTTGAAAATCATGATTTGGATTATGGGATTCATTCCCCTCGTTTTCCGAGAGACCATGATTGGATAAAATCATTGGGTATTTTCAAGATGGACCAATCCAATACGAAAATACTCGTGAACCTTCGATTACGAGATGCCATTTTGCGCGTCCGAGACAAATATGTGGGGGAACGGAATTATCATTTCGTTCTGATTGGTTAAAACTCGTTGGTTAAGGATAGAGAAATCGTCTTGGAACATCATGCCTTAAAAAGACGACCGTATCCTGTCGAGGCATGAGCGTCTTGAAGACGGTGGCATCCAGGAGGCCCGCGGCGAAGTTAGTGGGGCACGGAGGGCGAGGCCAGGTGGCTTGCCGCGCTAGCGCTAGGTCCGCAGCTGTGCCGCCATGTGCGCGAGCCATGCCACGACTCGGCGTTGACCGGTACAAAGCTGCTCGACGAGCTGTTTCGGTTGACCAGCACAGCTCAGACCCGGAGCGATGCGTTGCGATTGATGTACAGCACGTGGGCACGCGCGAGGCACAGAGCGCTGCCGACGCGGCTCCACTGCTGCTATTAGCTTCACTCGGCTCGTCGGAGAACCACATCTCGTGACGAATAGTGGGTTCGTCAATGCACAGTGGCGAATGTGGATGGCGCGTGGGCTGCGCGGAAGAGCTGTGGCGAGTGCAGTCGCTGGCATTGCCCGGCTCAAGGTGGGCTGAGCTTCCGTTGGCGCTGGTGTCCACGTGGCAATGTTGAGCTGAGCCCGTGGCGGAGTCGGAAGCAACAAGGTATCTGGCGGGCAGAGCAAAGTCGCGAGCAAGTGGTCTGCGGTTTGAAGCACATCGAGCGGAGGCGTTGAGGTGTCGCTGTGGGCGGCAACAGCGCCTCGAGAAGTGTCCAGCTAGACGCCGTGGCGGTGCTGCTGCTGTGTCCGGCTGTCTGCATCGCAGTCGCTAGTCCTAGGGCTCTTGCAGGTTCGTGGTGCTGGCAATCGGCGCGTCGGCGTCGTCTCGATGACCAGGAACGAAGTGACGGGTTTGGCAGCCAGAGGACGGTTGGTGGCTCGAGCGCCGTCGCCGCTGCCGGAGGCGCTAGCGTCGTCCTGGAGCGCTGCAGACAGCCTCTCGTTGCTTGCCAGACGGTGTCACGAGCCGTCTTGCATTGCACTGGAGTGATCGATTGACCACATTTGAATGTCCGCCGCAATTGCCAAAAAGAGGTGGGATTGGTGTGCTGCTGCCTTGGCCAGTCGTCGCGTTTGTATCGGGCTTCAGTATCGGAATTGGTCAATCCCGACGTCGGCCGCGATGGGCATGAAGCGCAAGAAGAAGGCGGCGCGCGGCGGTAACGGGCGCGCGGCGCAGGCGTTCGCGCAGACGGCCATGGACAGCATGCGGTCGTCCAAGGACAAGAAGGCACACTCGCGGCGGCGCATGCGCGTGGCGCAGCTGCAGCGCGCGGCCGAGCGCCAGCTGCAGCAGCTGCGCGCCTTCCCGGTGCACGCGCCGCCGCCCAAACCGGCGCCGCGCAAGGGCCCGACGCCGCCCGAGCAGTGGAAGCTCAAGGGTGCGGCGCGGCCGGCGGCGCTGCTGGCGCGCATCGCGGCGGGCGAGCTGGACGAGTGCGGCAACGAGTTCCCCAAGCCCGTCGAGACGTTCGACCTGTTCGCGCAGATGGAGCGCGAGGGCCGGCTCGGCGAGCGCGCCGAGACGCGTGAGTACCTGCACACGCTCCGGCAGCTGGCCGAGGCATGCTGCAGCGCCGGGTTCCCGGACCGCGGCATCCAGAACTACGAGCGCTGCATGCAGCTGGACCCGAGCGACGCCGTGCGCGCGCGCGAGGGCCTCACGTGCGCGCTGCTCGACGACGGACGTGGGGCCGAGGCGCGCGAGCTGCTGGACAAGTACACGGGCAACAGCTCGGCCGTGCTGGCCTACTGTCGCGTCCTCCTCGAGTACGTGTCGTGGGAGGTGCTGGAGGAGGACGGGTCCTCCGAGGACGTTGTGCAGGCCGCGCTCAAGAAGGCGCTCGAGCTCAACCCGTTCATCGCCGTCTTCCTCGGCGCGCACGAGACGTTCTCCCAGGTCGTCGAGTACGTGGACGACATTAAGGAGCCCAGGGCCGGGTCCATCGAGGAGGCCTTCGTCTACTGCTGCAGCAACATCGGCGTGTGGGTGGACACGGTCGGCGCCACCGCGTGGATCGAGAAGGAGCTCGCCGAGCTGCCGCCCCCCGCCGCGACCGAGCAGCACGCGAGCGACAAGATGTACCTGGGCATGTACGAGACGGCGGTGGAGATGCACAAGGAGGCGGCAGCCGAGGCGGCGGCGGCCAGCGGCGCCGACAGCGACAGCGACAGTGTGGACGCCGATGAGTTCGGCGACTTTGAGCCGGACGACGTGGACGGCGGCGACGACTGAGCGCGCGTGTGGTGTAGGCGAGGTGTATATTGGGTCAATGGCAGGCGTGCCGCGACAGGTGGCAGTCGTCACTCCTCGACGTACTTGGCGAACAGGTTCTCGGGCGTGGTCATGGCCTTGAACTCGAGGTTGTTGCCGCTCGGGTCCTTGAAGAACATGGTCCACTGCTCGCCCTTCCGCCCCACGAAGCGCAGGTGCGGCTCGACCACGAACGTCACGCCCTTGGCCACCACCGTCTCGGACAGCTCCTTGAAGGCGTCCACCGTGAGTGCCACGCCAAAGTGCGGCACCGGCACGTCGTCCGCGTCTGTTGGTCGTCGTCATTGGCGCATCGGTGAGTCACTACTGCGTCATATGAGGCGATCAGGACCGCAAGGCAGACGCACCGACGGGGTTGAAGAAGTCCACGCCGCGGTAGTCCTTGGAGACCTGGTGCACCACGAGCTGGTGGCCGAACAGGTTGTAGTCCTGCCACTGGGCGGACGAGCGGCCCTCAGAGCAGCCCAGCACGCCGCCGTAGAAGGCCTTGGCCGCCTCCAGGTCGTGCACGGGCACGGCAATGTGAAACGGCGGGATGGACGAGAACGCGCGCGCGGCCGGCTTGGCCGCCCCGGAGACGGCGCGCTGCAGCATGGCGAAGGGCGAGGAGCAGAGGGGGAGGGAGGAGCCGGAGCGAGAGGTGGGCAGTCGGGGAATGGCACGGAGGCGGCGCCGCATGCGGAGCTCCGGCATCCGGCGACGAGCTCCGGTCGGAGCATATTGGTACACACATCCTCTGGCGGAGTGCGATTCAGAGTCGAATTGAAGCATAGTGAACGCAAGTGAGAGAGCAGCAGGAAGCGCGGTTGAAGTGCTCACACGTCGCACGTTCGCTCGACTCGTCGAATCGCCGGATTTGAAGGCCACAAGTACACTGTTATCGCTCGATTAGAGGCGCCTTGAAGCCAATCAGAGCGGGGTGACGCGCCGCCAATCACCGCGACTGCATGTCAAATGCCACAACTCAATGAATTGCTGCGTCATCAATTCTTCCAGCCCTGAAATGAATCGCGCGCGTTCGTTGGTTCCACCCATCACCTGCAAGCAGGTTGCAACGGCGAAAGTGTATCCAAAGTTCAAGTCGATTACCCTCAAGATGATGGCGCTCCGCCTCCCCTTGCGCCGCGCGCCGCTCCACCGCTGCGCCGCCGCCGCCGCTCCGACCGCCACGAGCGTCTTGACGTCCTCGTCCTCTGCTGGTGGCACGGCGGTTAAGTCTCTCGGCGCCGCGGGGGCCGCGCAGGCGTTCAGTAGCGCCGCGAGTGGCGGGGACAGCGGAAGGCCGTACAACGCCGCGGCCGCCGCGCGCACGCTCAAGCTGCTGGAGCGGCGAAAGGTGACAACGCTGGACGTGGGCGTGCTCAAGCGCAAGGGCAAACCCATCACG
>JAADYB010000277.1:0-27375 GCA_023338075.1 Phytopythium litorale
CGCATCGACCTCGCATCGACCTCGCATCGACCTCGCAAGCATCGACTTCTGTGTGCATACATCGTCTAGTGGATACTGGTGTTTTGGATTGGTGGGTCGTAGAAGAGACGCCACTGTTGTCTCGTGCATGTCTTCTTGACGATGGGGCGTGGTAAATGTTGACTACCTCACTTTTGTACAAGGGTGACGTTCGAGTTTACAGATATGATTACATTTGCTGATTGCAGTTACATATGTTGCTTAGTTACGGATACAAGCCAGAGACACAGGCGGCGTGGTGTCGTGTCATTCTCATATTGACTGGAAAATGGACGAAACTACTTATTAACCGATTAGGATTGAGCGTTTAGAGTTAGCAAGAAACCTGGCCAGCGCCTCTAGGAGATAGATAATCAGAGTTGATTTTGCTTCTTTGCAGAAATGTGCAAGTGAGTAGCGGACTTTAGGTCCATTACACCTGAACCTCACATTATTCAGTTTTCATTTTACATTTGCTCACCTTTGTAATATATCCAATAACTCCATTTTTGCATTTATTCTGGATCAGCTGGTTTGACTATATTCTAGTTGAACTAGTATTCCATTGCGATTGGACACGTAATATAATGTACTACTACGTTTCCTCACAACACATACAAAAATGACGTAAAAAACAATTAGCCAATCACACGATTGGAAAAAATGAGGAAAAGTAGTAATTTGAATAGATACGTGTTCCCTCTTTTTTTCCAAAGCGTTGCTTGTCACCAAGCAGAGCCATCTCGAGGCGCCGAGACGAGCTCCCCGCGCGCCATGAGCGGCCGCTCGCAGTCGTTCCGCCAGTCGGGGGGCCCTCCTTCCGCGCCTCCGCTGGTCCCGAGCAACCCGAGCGCTGCCGTGGCCCCTCCCTCGCGCGCCTCCCCCTTCGCGTCCGGGTAATGTGTCGCCCGTGCCCCGCTGAGGCCGCCTCTCTTGCTGACGTGTCTGCGCGGCAGCCCCGTCGCCATGGTGAGCCAGATCCGCCCAGGGCTCGTCGCAGGCGGCCAGTTCCCCGGCGCGACCGCCCGCGCGGCGCCCACGCAGCTGTCGACGCCTCTGGTGGCGCCGCGCCGAGCGTCGTCCCCGTCCAAGAGCGCCCCGATCCCGGCGGCGGCCGACCTCTTCGGCGCCGCCGACCGCCAGCAGAGCGCGTACGCGAGCCCCGACCCGTTCGGGTCGCTGAGCGGCCCGGCCCCTCCGTTCCAGATGCAGGCGGCGGTGCCAGTCCCGCGCGTGGAGCGTGCAGCCGCCGACAGTCTGTTCGGCGCTCCCTCTGCGGCGACCCCGCCCGGACGCGTGAACCAGCAAGGCGGGTCCTACAACAACCTGTTCGGCAGCCCCGAGCGCGCGGCTGCGCCGAACAGCGCGCCTCCCGTCCGGCGCTCGTCGCAGAGCTTCTCGTACGGCCAAAGCACAGCTGGAGCGCCGCCGCCGCAACAGCAGTCGGCCGCTGCGCCATTGCGGCAGTTCGGGCAGCAGCCCCCACCGCCCGCGGCTCCGTTCCTGGGATACGCTGACGGGAACAACGCGCGCACGCAGTCGTACCGCCCGGGCGGCGCCGCGCCGGCGACGACTCCACCGAGCTCGACAGGGTCCAGAACGTCTCTGTCCCCGTCGACTCGGCCGGGCGTCCCTCAATACCCCGGACCCGGCGGCAACCTTCCCGCACCTTCCCCACCGCGTGGACAGTCGGCCATCGCCTCCTCCGACGAACTCTTGGACGCGTTCCTCGCGACGCCGCTCGACGCTCACTTCCGAGACCCACGCAATCCTGCGGCTGGCGACCCACCCGCGTCCAAGTTGCTGCTGGCAGACATCCCCGACACCGTCCAAAGCCTCGAGAGCTTGTACAAGCAGAGGCGGTGGCGGTCCCTGACGAAGAAGGCGCTGGCCATGCTGCAGAGCCCCGCGAGCGACCCTGCGACGACGCTCGCGATCAAGTCGTGGTGGCTGGCCGGGCTGATCAAAGACGGCCACTTCGACAACGCAGCCAGTGTGCTAGACCAGCTCGGCGATTTGGACGACTTCGCGACGGCCAACGCTGCCTCGGGGGAGCCGACCCAGACGAGACTCTTTGTGCCGATCCGGCTGCGGTTGCTGGAGGCGCTGCTCAGCAAGTGCAAAGGGAACCTTGCACTCCACGAGAAGCAGTTGTTCCAGCTCGCGACCAAGCTCCGGCTCGCGATTGAGGATGACATCACGATGGACGTGCTGGGTGTGCAGGTGGACGTCGCCGCGCAGTGGCTGCGCATCACGCAGTTCGCGCTCATTAACCACCTCATCCAGCAGCACAAGTTCGCGTTGGCTCTGCGGGTGTGCTCCAAGATCGAGGTGGGACTCGCTTGCTGGTGCTGTGCGTGACTCGACTCCAGTCTAATCAGTTCTGATGCATCTCAGCTTGAAAGGCTCGCACTGGACGAGAAGATCGTGGTGCTTTCTCGCTTCGGGCGTGTCAACCTCCAGATGGGCGACCTGTCGACTGCCGACAAGCTGTTCGGCTTGGCTCGGACCTGCGCCGACCTGCTCAAGGCGAGCCGGCCGGTGCCGACGGACCAGGAGGCCAACCAAATGGCCCAGCTCGAGTCGCGGCTGCTGCTCAACGACGGCATGCTCTTCTTCGCACAGAACAAGCTGCAGGAGGCGCTGAGCGCGTTCGACGGCGTCCTGGACTCGGAGGCGCACCGCGTCGCCGACTTCTACGTCGAGCCGAGCGCCGGCCCGGCGTCGCAGGATGAGGCGCTGTTCCTGGAGGAGGACCTGATCTGCGCCGCGGTCAACAACTATGCCATCTGCGCGCTGTACTGCTGCGACGTCAAGGGAGCAGTCGCCGCGCTGGAGCGCATGGTGCGGTCCAACCCGACGCGCTTCCTGAATGGCGTGGTCGTCTTCAACCTGAGCTCGCTGTACGACCTCGTGTTCGACAACGCCAACAGCGCGGCGCGCAAGGAGATGATGAAGAAGCTCGCGGACTTGTACGACCTCGAGCACATCGACCCCGCGGCGTTCCGGATCTAGCGCGGGCGGGCAGGACCGCACCTGTCGACTGACCAACGAAAGCTCTCGAGCCTTTTTATTCGATGCGTGTTCTCTTGAGCGCGTCTCTCGCGTCGCTTGCCCCCTCGTCTTCGTCTTCGCTGCCGCTGCTCCCAAAGTGAATGTGCGCCGACCGCTTCTTCTTCTTCTTGCGAACAGCGCGCGTCTGAGTCGGGGGCTGCGATGCGTTGACATCGGACGGACCAGCGCCCGCATCGCCATCGCTGCCGGATGGCGTTTGACCTGGAGCAGCCGACAGCCCGAGGTCTTGGTGCCCAGCGCCGCCCTCCGCCTCCAGCAGCTTGGCCTTGAGCTGCTCCTTCAGGCTGAGCCACCGCAGCTTGCTCATGGCGCGGATGCCGCCCAGCGACGGCTCCCGCGCCGCCGCCGCCTTGACGGCAGCTTCGGCCGCGTCCGGCGTGGCGAACTCGACGAACGCGAAGCCCTTGAACTTGCGGCTCTGCTGGAAGCGCGGCATGCTCACCAGGTTGACCTGGCGACCGAGGCGGCAGCACAAGGCGGGGTCAGCGAGCCCGATGCGAGCGCGGACACCACATAATACGCCGTCGCACCTTGCCAAACTGGGCGAACGTCCTGCGCAGCGAGTCGTGGTCGTCCTCGGCGCCGAAGCCCTCGATGTAGACGGTGCTCGCGTCTGAAGTTCACGCAGAGAGAGATCCGATCCGTCAGGGCTCGAGGCCGAGGACGGAGCGCTCGCAGCCAAAAGAACGGCGCGCGTACCTGCGTCGTGACTGTCGGCGTCCGGGAGCGCGAGCGGCGCGATGCTGGCGGCCGCGAGGTCCGCGCGGAGCAGCGGCGACTTGTCGGCAGCCTCGAGCACGAGCCGCTCGGTGGCCTTGAGCGCCTTGAGCCGGTTGAACGAGAGGAAGAGCTGCGCGGGCACGAAGCCGCGCGCATCCATGCTCTGGCGCAGGAACTTGTCCTGCCGCAGGTTGCTCTCGCTCAGGTAGAACTCGAGCTGCCGCTGCAGCCGCGTGCGCAGCGACTTGTGCCGCGGTGCGTCCGCCATGCTCGCGTCCAGATTGTGATTCGCTCACTCGGCTCTTGTTTGGAGGCAGCGGCTTGGAGAAACCTCGCTTCTCGCATGCGGGAACCTTCCATAACGCATACGCCCCCAAGTCCGCGCTCCGTTGGTGACGCACCATCAACATGCAGAAGTCCAAGTCGTGCGTCGAAGGCAATGCGTGCTTGCCAATGCCCATGTGCTTCACCTTCTTCTGCTCGGCTCGCATTAGAGGCCGGCGACGGCACCCGCAGCGTCCAGCGGCGAGTGGACACGGCCAAGCAGCGCCGGCGCTTCAAGTTCGAGTCGTCGACGGCCAGCGCCGCATGCGCAGAGCAGCAGCAAATCGTCCGCGCACGAGCCCCGCGCAGCATGGCCCATGCCATGGAGAGCCCCGTGATGGGACACATTGTGAGCGTCCTGAACGCACCAGCTCCTTTGACTCAATGCGTCGCCTCGGAGCCGCTCCATTGGTCGAAAAGCGGCCGTGGGACGCATGCCGCAACCGGACGACGCGGTCGTCGCGCCGAGGAGCACCACCACCACCGTCGGCACCGAGTCGGCCGCCGAACCGCCGCCCACGCTCCGCCCGAGTCCTTGCCACCCAAGGTCGCCTTCCCTCAGATGGCGCCGAGTATGTGCTCGCCTGATGTGCGCAGGTCATGAGGGTGGCCTCTGCTTGGGCTCCAGTGTATTTATATATATGTATCGCACCCAGCTCGCATCCGAGACCCTGGGAGCGACATTTTCGCACCCTGCCACAGCTTGAAGTTCTCTTTGAAAAGCGTCCGTCCGGTTCCGTCCGGCTCGCGCCGCCCCTTTCTCTCGCTCCATACAAACGCCAAGTGCGTCGCCGCCGCCGCGCGGAAAGAGAGACAGTATCCTCCGGATAGGCCGCCGCGCCTTCTCGGCGCATGCGATACACACAGCCATGGCAGCGTCGTTCGACCGGCCCCAGCGAGAAGGAGGCGAGAAGGCGCGTCAAAGGACCCAAGCCTGCCCGAGCCGCCGCAGCCGCCGCCGCCGCCGCCGCCACTGCCGCCGCGCAGATCTATATTTGCCGAGTCCGTTTCGTCGCCCCCGCACGCCCGCCGCGCGCACGCAGACAGCCAAAGATAGCGCTGCTGCAGCTCGGTCGCTGGCCGGCAGAGCGCGCGGGCAAAGCGCGTGCCCACACGCGAATCGGAGCGCCCCCGCAGCAGCCGCCGCCGCCGTCGCCGTCGCCGCCGCTCCTGGCCGCCATGTTTGACGACCTGCTCAAGCTCTTCCGCAACAGCCCGCGCTGGGCCAACTCGCCGCTCGCGCGCCGCCTCGGCTTCAGCGCCGAGCTCTCGTACGAGGAAGACGACGCAGGTGCGCGCGCGTCCTTGGTCGGCGGCGAGAGCCACCCGCAGAGTCGCTAACCCTGTCTGCACGCCACTCCGCGCAGAGAGCCTCTCGGACTGGACGCGCGTGGCCACGTCGGGCAACCGCCCGCCCGTGCGCAGCGGCCACTCGGCGCTCGTCGGTGCGTTCCCTCGGCTCTCCTGTCTCTGGCGACCCGCCTTGAACCTCCTTGACACTGACGCCGCTTGCTGTCGCCGCCCGCCCCGCAGTCGACGACATGATGTACATCTTCGGCGGCTACAACGACGGGAACTGCCACAACGACATCTACGCATTCGACCTGATCCGGCACCACTGGACGCGCATCGAGACGTCCAACGGCATCTCGCCCGACGGCCGCGCCTCGCACGCCTGGTGCGTGTCGACAGACAAGAGCAAGCTGTATCTCTTCGGCGGCTCGGGCCCGCACTGGGGACAGACCAACATGGGCAAGCTGCTGCAGTTCTCCATCCGCGACAAGAACTGGACCATCGTCGACGCTGACGGTGCGCACCCGCCGCCCGGCTACGGGCAGAGCCTGTGCTCGATCGACAACAAGCTCTACCTCTTTGGCGGCACCTCCGGCCACGTGTACGTGAACGACCTGTACATCTTCGACGAACTCACCAAGGTGTGGCGCAAGGTCGAGACGACGGGCAAGCGGCCGAGCCCTCGCTACAAGCACCAGGTCGCGACGGTCGGCAAGCGCATGTACGTCGTGGGCGGCGGGCTGTATGACCCGCCCAAGGGTCCCATCGACACGTTCTACCTCGACGTGGACACGCTCACGTGGCACCACCTCGAGTGTAGCGGCGACGTGCCCAAGTCGCGCATCGCGCATACGATCTCGCAGATGTCGAGCGACCCGGCACGGATCCTCATGTTCGGCGGCCGAGACGACTCGGGCACGCGTCGCAACGAACTGTCGGAGCTGAACGTCGACACGGGCGTCTGGCGCATCTTCGAGCCGCAGGACGGATGCCAGCCGGACGCGCGCGACTTCCACAGCAGCATCGTGCACGAGGACCAGCTCTTCGTCTTCGGCGGGTCCAACGGCGTCGAGCGCAACAACGACGTGTACCGATACACGATCATGTACCAGCCACCGACGTTGCTCATCCTGGCGATGCAGACGCTGCGCCGGAACCTCGCGGACGTGCCTGTCGAGGCCGTGGACGCACTGCCGTACGAGCTCCGCATTGGGGTGCAGAACATCAATCCCGACGTGCGCTCGCCGTACAACACGACGTGGTTCGCACTCGACGACCAGAAGCTCGCGGCAGGGGTCATGCCGTCCATCATGTAGGATCGAAATAGAGATATTTAAGGACGCCATTGAACTTTCCCGACCCCAGCGGAGTCAGTGGGTGCGATGCAGGGCAGCTGTGCGACCGTGACCGGCACTAGAGGCCACTTCAAAGATCGGCCTCAATCGTCTCCGTCGGCGATTCCTCCAGAACAGAGCTGAATCGTGCACTCGGCTTCGGGCATGCATGGGCTGTCGATGACCTTGCTGGTCCGAGAGAAGGCCATCAAAACAGGCTTCAGTGATACTCCCTTCAATGGAAATGCAGGTCGTTCATCACGTTACCAGATTCGGTTTTCAGCTCGGCCCTTCCGCATCTTGAGTTCAGGCAACACACGTTTCAGTGTCAGAGCTTGAAAATGAATGCGCGCAACACCAACAGCATCGAACCAGAATACGCGTGTGCACAGCATGAGACATCACGTGACCACCTGATCAGTGCACATCACAGGAGCGTTAGTTGTCTTCGCCACCACAAGTGACCGAAGCGAACCGTACCGACTGGCTTCATGACTGATCCAAACATTGCGTTGGCGCTTGGATCAGCCATCACTTGGTTCACGACGAGAACAGCGATGTTGAACTCCTTGGGACATATAACCGAGGCGGACGGTTAGGTTAGATTGTCCTCGGTCGTGGCTCATGACGTAGCACCAACCTCTGCGTGCTTCACCAACCGAATCAGGTGCTGGTTCAATCGTTGCTGCCGCTCACTTAGCTCTCCTCTATGTCACCACGCTCGTGAGATCAAGTCACAAATGACACCTTGAATAGTATCAAGAAGACAGACCTGCCGGAGAAATCCGTGCGGAAGAGGGCTGTCACGGAGTCAATGATCAGCAAGCGGAATGGCCCTTGGTCAGGATCCTGAGCAAATCAAAAGCTTGACTAGTTAAATCACGAAGTTGGATCGCATGACGGGAAATCCACGAACGCACGGCAAAGAGCACGCCGAGCTTCACGACAAGGTCCATTTGCATGTCGTGGCTGTGGGCTCTAACACATCCAGCAACAACATGCCACAACATGTTAGCTTTCCCCGATTTCAAGAGCAGGCAAGGCAACACTTACCTGGCAACGATGATGTTGTCGAGCACGTCGGAAGGATCCTGATTGTTGAGATAAAACAGGATGGATTGGTGTATGCGCCAGATGATCCGAGGATCAAACCTCCACTCACCAGACTGTATCGCTCTTTCGCGATCTCCGCGACTCGATTCTGCCCGTGGAATGAAAACCGCGTGAGCCGAATCAAGAAGTAGACCAGATGGTTGCCGCGTATCCTACCGGACGGAATGTCCCCTCCGTGTCGACGAACGCAACTTTGCCTGCGCATGTGTAGCAAGACCATGAGCTCGACTCGAAGAAAACACCAGCAAATCGTACATGCGTATCCTACCAGCCCCTCCACCTTGCGAGCGAGGCAGTTGCGCAGTGACACAAAGCTGTGGCACATGGGCACACAACACTGTTAGATGCTCACACTTGCTCAAGTGATTGGCATGATACAAGCATACCGTGTGGCAGAGCTGCGTCTTCCCTGTCCGAAACTCACCATGGATCTGACACAAACCACTCGGTCAGCTCTGCAGCCCGAGTAAAGCTCGCGGGTGCACTTACCTCCGTCACGGACATGGTCTCCAACCCGCCTCCAAGAATGTGGTCTAACTCTACGCGGCAATGCGGTTAAGATCCGATCGACCGGCAGAGCAGCAAGAATATACATACGTACGCTTGGACCCAGTCGTGATGAACATCTTACTCTTGCTTCTCATGAAGAGCGTATTCGCAGACATGAAGCCGCTTTTCTCGGGGATCAGCTGCAAGAGGCGGACGGGTAAGCTTGCGATCACAGGTAATCACGTGGTATACGCCAAATACACGAACCTTTCGTCCAGCTTGAAGAAGCTAGAGGGAGACGCACAAGCATGAGTGGGAAGTTACCGGCTGCGAGAGACCCACACTTCACCCACCTTGTCCATTTTCGCCTCGCTGATGCCCTTGACAGAGAGCAGCCGCCGCTGGGAGACCTGGAAAAGCTGCCCGACCGTCGCGAATCCGTCCTCCTTGAGCTTGGCGATGTCCGAGACGTTGATCCCGGCGTCCTGCAGCATGTCGATGGGCTCATACGAGCGCACGTCTCCCTCGTCGTCGCTATCTTCGATCTCGGCCGGACCTGTCACCTGCGCGGCCGCCTCCTTCGCCTTGCTGGCACGCACATCACCCTCGGCAGTTAGTCCCCAGCTCGCAGTCCCCCGAATTCCTCCAGTCCCCCTGTCTCCAGCCACGGACGAGTCTTCAGCGCGAACCTTCGAGCCGTCGCCATTGCTGTCCTTTCTCCGAGTTGCTTGTTCTCTTGGGGTCGCGAAAGCGGGAATGACCAACTTCCCGCCCTTCCGACTGGTTGAGAAGGAGAAGTGAAGAGTGTTGGTCACTTCAACATGATACATCTTCGTTTTCGTATGCCATACTTGTACGCAGTGGCGAACGGAAACTGATCATCAAAGTGAACGGATACCAACGGTATACTGCACCAGTAGTCGTGATCGCTGAAAGCTCGCTCTATTGTATCTCTCCACGAAGCCTCGCGCTCTCCTTCTGCCGCGCCGGTCGTGACGGCAAGCGCGCGCTCCTCCTGCCCGCGGTGCTCGCTAATAATAACGCCCGCCACGCTGCATGTGGATGTCCACGATCCGCCACCGCAGCGCTTCCATCTCGTCGTCGTAGTCGCGCTGGAAGGCGAAGATGTAGTAGTAGGCGAGCACTTCGTCCTCCGAGCCCTCCACGACCTCTCCCTCGCGGTTACGGATGCAGTTGATCTGCTGCGCCGAGAACCGCACGAGGATGATGGGCGCCTGCTTGTCCTCGGCCTGAATTCATTCAATTGCACAGCAGCAGTCAGCGCATGAATGATGACAAAGTTGCTGCCGAGCCCGCATATCCTTACCGTGGCCTCGATCACTTCGACGTTGTCGATGCTGAGAATGTTGTCGTCCATCACCAGGCCTTCCGTCTTGCGCTCGCGGATGGCGATGTTGATGCGCGAGTACGCGGCCTCGCCGAACCACTTCTTCAGGTCACGGCTGTTGCCGCGCAGGAAGGCCTCCAGCACGCCGGGAAGCACGATCTCCTCGATGTTCTACGGCACACAAACAGACCGCCAAATTACTTCTCCGCTCAAGTCAAACAAACCTGCACGAGCGTTTGCTACACTTACCTCCTTCCACTCCTCCAAAATGAAGTCGGGTTCCGCGCGGCGAATCTCCTTGATCGCGATCGCCATGGGCGTCTCGCCGAACAGACCGTCGTAAATGGACGACAAGCGGTACACCCACCTGCCAGGCGCAACACCAACGGTCGCAGATTGGCATCAGACGCCGCATCCACCGCATCACCACACAAGGATAATCTCGAGCGCCACGTACGGGTTCTGGCTCGTCTCCCAGATCTCCAGCACTTCCTCCTTCGCGTCGCCGATCTTGTCCCTCGCCTGCTTCGCCTTCGCGCCGACCTTCTTGCCCGCCTCCGTGCGAGCAGCCTGCTTGGCGGCGTCGAGGATGCCCTGGATGATCGGGGCCTCGCGGAAGCGCGCGCTCACCTTCTGCCACGCGCTTTCCTCCTCCTTGACCGCAACCAGAGCGCTCGTGCCCGTGTACTCCGTCGGCTCCTCGCCCTCCGCAGGGGCGGTCGTCGGCTTCACGCTGGGCGTGCGAACCGCCGTGAGGGCCTCGTCGACCGTGCGCTTCTCCTTGGAGCCAAAGAGCTCGCGGGCCGCCTCCTTCCACTCATCATTCCACCGGTGGTTAACGTTCACGATCTTGGCCTTCTGAGCCGAGATCTTGGCAAACACGTTCTTCACGAACGAGCGCGCGCCTTCCAGGTTCTCGTCCTCCGTCTTCTTCTGCTGCGACCCAACACCACGTGAGTTCGCCGAAGTCCACTCCCGGTAGCGGTCGACAACTCACAACGCACCTGCTCCTCCGCACCAGCCTCGGTGCCCTCCTCGACCTTCTCTCCGGTCTTGTCGCTGACCTCCTCCGCCGCCGCTGCCTCGGCCTTCTGCTTCCCCTCTTCTTCCTCGGCCCTGGCCTTGACGCCCTCCTGGTACGAGTCCTTGAGCTTCTGCGAGGCATGCTTGGCGGCCTCCTCGACGTCGTGGATCTTGTCCTTGGTGGCCTTCTCGACGCTCTCCTTAGCCTTCCCGATCTCCTTCTCGACGCTCTCCTTGGCCCTGCCCAGCTCCTCGAACGACTTCTTGAGCTCCTCGTTCTTGTCCATCTCGTTCTTGAGCTGGTTCTTCAAGTCCGAGAAGAAGCCCATCGACCGCCGCTGGGCACCCGCCGACGCGCGCACAGACAGCACACCGCTGCGCTTGGGGGCGGCCGCCGCCGTCAGGCGCAGCGCTCGCACAGACACGCGCAGCATCGAGGCAGGAGCTTGCGTCGGTCGCGTTCCCGGCCGGGGGGTTCGATAGATGATGCCGACGGCCGGCGCTGGTGGTCACCCGACACGCAACTCGTTACCACTTTCGGGGGTTGCTGTATGTATTCAATGTCAAATAGCGTACTTTGTATAATGTTTATAAGATCTTACGTACACTGTTGGTGACAGAAGTGCTGAACAAGGGTGAGGGACTGTTTCAACCAATCGCGAAGGATATCTCATGATTTCAACCAATAAACAGGAGATTTGCGGTGTTGGTGGACGACGAACCGTTCCCGACCAGCCAAACCCGTTGGCGAAAACAGCACGCGAGGTTCCCCTCTTCCTTCTACCATGCGGATCGACTCCGTTGGCGGAAACTCGTCCACTGGCTCGCGTCTTGAAAATTCTGCGACCTGAAACGTCACACTGGCACGCCGAGCCAATCGGCCAGCAGAGCGGAAAGCATGGGCAAGAAGGCGCGACGGAGTTCTGGAGCCAAGCCGGCCGAGGCCGAGCCCGCCGCGGAGGCCAAGGCAGAGGCCGAGCAGGTGGCGGACGTGGCGGTCGCGGATGTGAGCGTCGCGGCTGTGGACGCTGGTGAGAAGAAGAAGAGCAAGAAGAGCAAGAAGAGCAAGAAGAGCAAGGCCAAGGCGGAGGAGGCCGGCGAGGAGGCCGGCGAGCAGGCCGGCGAGGAGGCCGGCGAGCAGGCCGGCGAGGAGGCCGGCGAGCAGGTCGAGGCCGAGGCGGAGCAGCCGGAGCAGGAGGACGAGCAGGTGAAGCCCGTGGCGCACGAGGAGAACGACGAGGAGACGGAGCAGGCCATCGCCGAGGCCGCGGACTTGAGCAAGGGTGACGGCGCGGTGGACGAGCGATACTTCTCGAGCGAGGAGTTCTCGTCGCTGCCGCTGTCCGAGCCGACGCGCAAGGCGCTGGCCGACATGGGCTTCTCCAAGATGACCAAGATCCAGGCCAAGTCGATCCGGCCGCTGCTGGCGGGCCAGGACCTGCTTGGCGCTGCTAAGACGGGGTCGGGCAAGACGCTGTCGTTCCTCATCCCGGCAGTCGAGCTGCTGCACAAGGTGCGCTTCACGCCGCGCAAGGGCACGGGCTGCGTCGTCATCTCGCCCACGCGCGAGCTGGCGCTGCAGATCTACGGCGTCGTGCGCGAGATCTGCAAGTACCACTCGCAGACGCACGGCATCGTCATGGGCGGCGCCAACCGCCGCACCGAGGCCGAGCGCCTGGTCAAGGGCGTCAACATCCTCATCTCGACGCCTGGGCGTCTGCTGGACCACCTGCAGAACACCAAGGCGTTCGTGTACCACAACCTCCAGATCCTGGTCATCGACGAGGCCGACCGCATCCTGTCGATTGGCTTTGAGGAGGAGATGCGCCAGATCATCAAGTGCATCCCCAAGGAGCGCCAGACGATGCTCTTCAGTGCCACGCAGACCAAGAAGGTCGAGGACCTCGCGCGCCTGTCGATCAAGGACAAGCCCGTGTACGTCGGCGTCGAGGAGGAGGACACCAAGGCCACGGTCGCCACGCTGGAGCAGGGTTACGTCGTCACGCCGAGCGACAAGCGCTTCCTGCTGCTCTTCACCTTCCTCAAGAAGAACCTGAAGAAGAAGGTCATGGTCTTCTTTTCGTCCTGCAATGCCGTCAAGTTCTACGGCGAGCTGCTCAACTACATTGATATCCCCGTCATGGATATCCACGGCAAGCAGAAGCAGAACAAGCGCACCACGACGTTCTTTCAGTTCTGCAACGCCAAGAGCGGCATCCTGTTGTGTACCGACGTGGCTGCGCGTGGTCTGGACATCCCCGCCGTGGACTGGATCATCCAGTTCGACCCGCCTGATGACCCGCGCGAGTACATCCACCGTGTCGGTCGTACCGCTCGTGGCGCCAAGGGCAAGGGCAAGGCGCTGCTCATGCTGCTACCGGAGGAGCTGGGCTTCCTCAAGTACCTGAAGGCTGCCAAGGTGGCGCTGAACGAGTACGAGTTCCCGATCGCCAAGATCGCGAACGTCGAGTCGCAGCTGATGAAGCTGGTCGAGAAGACGTACTACCTGCACCGGTCCGCCAAGGACGCGTACCGCGGGTACCTGCTGGCGTACGCGTCGCACTCGCTCAAGGGCATCTTCGACGTCGGCAGCCTGGACCTGCAGGCGGTGGCCAAGTCGTTTGGGCTGCAAGTGCCACCCAAGGTGACGCTGCCGGTCAAGACGAGCGGCAAGACGGGCAAGCGCAAGGGCGTCAACGTGGACGACGACGGCCGCAAGAAGTTCCAGCGCTCGGGCCACGCCTTCAGTGCCGACAACCCGTACGGCCGCCGCGCTCCGGACGACAAGCGCCAGTTCTCGCACTAGCGCGATGCCGGTATATATCGCCTTTAGCAAAGCATACAGACGCGTTTTTGACATTCCTCATCGAGCCTGCATCACACCCACCCCGTCCTTGACGCACCTGGAAGGTCAGCGGTTGTTTGTCGCATCCAAGAAACCTCCAAGCCGATTGCAATGATCGATGTTGCAAGATGATCAATGAGCACCCGAGAACTTCATGCTCCTATCGAAGGCACACCGACATCATCAAAGTCACCTTTTCTCTTTGTTTCTCGGTTTCGCCCAACATGCAGCAAGCAACAGCACGACACTCGCTCCCGTCCCCAAAGTTGCTGTTGCCGCGCTCAGCCCTCCGCCCGCCCGTCCGCCTGAGCCCAAGTTCGCCCCAACGCTCGCTTCAACACTCGCCACCGCTCACAAAGTCCCCGACATCCCGCCTCGACACTGGTCTCTGACCGTCTTAGACCTGGTGCGGGTGTGCGACCACCTTGAGGTAGCCGCCGCCCTCACGGCCGATCTCGCCGTACGAGTGCGCGAGCTCGTCGAGCGACATGCGGTGTGAGATGAGCTCGGAGACGTCCAGCTCGCCGCTCTCCATGGCCTGCAGCACCTGCTTCATGTACTTTTGCGCGGGCGTACGGCCGTTGCGGACCGTCAGGTCCTTGAGCACCGCGTGGCCGATGGGGTACCCGTCCACGAAGCCCACGTAGGTCGAGATGACGCCCACGTGACCGAACTTGCGCACCAGCGTGAAGATCTCCTTGAATGTATCGATGGGCTCGGGCTCCATGCCCATCGACTTCTCCAACTTGGTCATCATGCCGGCGCCGCGGCCCGTGCCGCTCGCGTCGATCACGCAGTCGGCGCCGCCCTCGGGCAGCAGCTCCTGCACCTTGTTGATCACGTCCGAGCACGACAACTTGGTGCGGTCCACCACGTCGATCTGCAGCCGCTCGCGCGCGAACTTGAGGCGGTCGTTGTTGTGGTCGATTCCGATCACGCGGCCGGCACCCTTGAGCTTGCTCCACTTGGCGGCCATGAGCCCCACCGGTCCCAGGCCCCAGATCACCACATTCGAGTGCTGCTGGACGGCCGCCAGCTCCGTCGCGTACAGCCCGCACACGGCCGTCTCGCCGGCAAGCACTGCTTGGTCGTCGGGCACGCCCTGCGGCACCTTGATGCAGTTGACGTCGGCGAACGGGACGCGCACGTACTCGGCCTGCGAGCCCGGCACGTTGCCGAACAGGCTCGTGGAGCCGAAGATGGCCGCGGGGGCCCAGCCGCCATACCACTCCTTGAACTGCCGCGCCACGTTGGTGCAGTTGCAGCCCGAGAACTCCTGCCGCTTGCAGTACGAGCACGTGCCGCACGCGATCACGAACGAGATGGCCACGCGGTCGCCCACCGACAGGCCCGACACGTCCGAGCCCAGCTTGTCCACCACGCCCACAGCCTCGCTGCCCACGATCTGGCCCTTCTGCATGCCCTCTACTTCGCCCGCGCTCGCCTGCGCCGCGAAGTCCGGGCTCACCGAGCACGCCGTCACCTTGACGATCGCGTCGTGCGGCTCCATGATCTTGGGCCGCGACACGTGCTCCACCTTGAGCGTCTTGGTGCCCTCCCACACGATCGCGCGCATGCAGCTCGATGGGTTGCTCGAGCACTGCTGGCACGTCTCACTGGCGCTGCCACCGACCTTGTTCAGGAACTCCATCTTCTCCACTGCTCACTGGAAGTCCCTTGTTTGCTCGCTTGCTTGGCTAGTGGCCCTCCAATTGCATTGTGCCGACCCCGAATGGCGCGTGCACTCGAGACGGTTGGCTTGAAGTACTTGCTGCTCGGATGGACGCGTCCCACGCCCAACTGGCAGATCGACACCTCTCGTCGCGAGTATGCCTCCGCATGCCGCCGTTAAGGCCCCCCATTCACCACGACGAGGCGGCAGCAACATGGTAGAGAACGAGAACAGCAACGATAGGGTGCTTCAACGCCTACCATTGTTGTCATGGCTCCCAGCTGCGTTCGTGGTCACCAATTTCTTGTCGGTAGACCAGCCAGCCCTTCGGTCTTCCTTCAGCAGCTCGCATGGAGACCACCCGAGAACTTCCTCTTCAAAGAAGACCATGGTGTACCGAGTTGGAGGCAGCGGCCGATCGTTGGAGGGAGGCGAATCAAACTCGGCCGTTTGGGATGCCGTCGATCTTCAGACCAACGGATCAAACGGATCCGAACGGCGCGGTGGCTATCACAACGCCACCAGCGACATCACCGCCGCTCCGTCGCGTGCTCGATCCTTGGTTGCAATGAGCTTGACTGGAGGCGCGATGAGCCATCTTGGGGTCCGTTGGCGACGAAGAACTCCTGCTTTTAGCTCTTTCGGGACTGGATTTTGCCGCTTTGCGACCAAACAGGCACTCCGTGACCCCCGCGTCATCACCATGCAGGCTCACGTTGATCGCCGTCCTATTAATACGCCACTGCATCGCAGGCCTCGGCGTCGGTTTGGCTGGGCGACCGAGCTGCTTGCCATAGCGGCGGGAAACCGCTCGTCACGGCCTGTGCTCCATGGCTCGCTGCATGCTCCATTCGCTCACTCACTCCCCATTCCGCCACCTCCTGCTCACTTCAGCGAGCAAGCCAGCCCCAGAGCAACACCCCCCCACCTCGACCTCATGAAGATCGCCAGCATCCTCGCCACGACGGCCATTGTGCTCGCGGCGACCGCCAGCCAAAGTGTCGAGGCTTCCGTTGGGAATGTCGCTCTCCACGGTGGAAAGGGCAATACCGCCGGCACGGGCGGTGTCCATGCGGCGGATCGTCAGCAGCTCGCCGACTTCTTGCACAGCAACCCCGCGTCAGGGATGAACTTTGCTCTAGCGTTGTCCGAGTGGCTCCGAGAGCGTGCAGCGGCTCCTCCATCCAAGAGGTCGAGCCACCAGCATCACAAGCACAAGCAGCCGGCCTCCCACAGTGACAGTGCCAGCGACAGCGGCAGCGGCAGTGCCATCGATGCGCACCAAGCGGGCCATCCGCACCACCACCCGCACAAGCAGCACAGCAACAAGCCGCACAACCACAAGAAGCACAGCCACAAGAAGCACCACTCCCACAAGCAGCACCACTCCCACCACAGCGCATCCGCGAGCGGCAGTGGCAGCGACAGCGTGGGGTTCGTCGCGGAGGTCGCCAACCCGCACCCGCACCACACGGGAAAGCCGGCGAGCATCCTCCACCTCGACAACAAGGACGATCAGCCGTCTTTGCATGAGAATGCTGGCCTGCACGAGCAGGCTGAGCTCCGCCTGGCTTCGGGATCCAGCTCCAGTTCTGTCGATGTGGATGTTGACTCGGAGGACTCGGAGGACTCGGAGGACTCGGAAGACATTGTGTTCCCGCCCCACGGCGATGAGGACGCAGATGATTCGGTCGACTCGGTCGACTCGGCGTCGTCTTTGCCCTCTGTGCATGGGGATGTCGACGCTGCTGGATCCCTGGCATCAACGCCGAATGTCGAGACTCCAGACCCCGACTTGTCGTCTTCGAGCAACGACGGAGAATCGGTGGTGATCAAGCCGCACCTGCCCAACCTTCGCCATTCGGACCCGGAGAACCAGGGAGACAAGGACAAGAGTGCGGCCGTCACCTCGCTGGTCCAGGGCGATCGGAGCAAGCAAGGCTCCAAAGTGAACCTCTCGACCACTCAAGGGCTCGTTGTCGGCGCAGTCTGTGTTGTCGCAGGTCTGGTGGGCGTCATCGCGGCCGCCGTGGGCTTCCGCCGCGTGCGCCGCAGCGACGCCCGGTACGGCGCGAGCGAGTTGATCGTGGACCTGCCGGACCCGGAGTCGGTCGGCGACGACGAGCAGGAGGAGGAGGCCCGCGACGCCGCCGCGTCATCGCTGGCGGACGCGCCCGCATCGACCACGAATGCGCTGGACGAGGCCGAGCTGCACGGGATGCAGTCGCCGTTCCCGCGTGCAGACGAGGTGGGTGAGTTCACCAACGCCTAGAGGCTGGAGGCGGGCGGTTTGCCTGGCCTCCATTTGTGTCCTGCGGCCCGGGCGGGCGATAACGCGCTTGCCCCAACGCCATCAATACACTCCCCTTGAGCTCTGCCTGGGATCATTTGCGACCTTGAAGTGATGGATTGATCATGGTGGTGCAAGAGTGCAGCTTGGGACACGTCGATGACGTCACGCGTTGCCACACGCTTTCATCTTGGTGTGTCCGTCTGGAACCGCCCCTTTATTCATGTCCCAATGGGGTTGGGGGAGGCTCGGGCAGGTCCGACCCGACCGGTTGCCCACCAGCAGCTCCCCATCCACACGACAGATTCCGTCGGACAGGGCCTTACCCACCAAGCAGCGCTTCTCTAACGTTGCGATTCCGTTGCGCGAACCCGCCTACGTCGCGCCACGCGCAAAGTCGCGCAACTTTACCCCTTCCAGATCCACGGGTGGCTGCTTGGGGCGCGCAAGTGACAAGCAGCTCCTTCGCCGAGGACCCCTCGTTCACTGGGCCGCCTTCCACTTCCCAAGAGCGCCCCCGCCGCAAAGCCCGCCTCTAATCCCCTCCCCCCTCTTCCCCTCCCCCTTCGGCTCGAGAAGATGGCTCTCCTGCGCCGCATCGCCAGCAGCAAGGCGGCCGCCGCCGCGCGCCCCGCCGCCAGCAGCGTGCTGCGCCGCCACATGGCCACCGTCGCCGACGAGATGACGGTGCGCGACGCGCTCAACACGGCGCTGGACGAGGAGCTCGGCCGCGACGAGTCCGTCTTCCTCATCGGCGAGGAGGTCGCGCGCTACAACGGCGCCTACAAGGTCAGCAAGGGCCTCTGGGAGAAGTACGGCGACAAGCGCATCATCGACACGCCCATTACCGAGGCCGGTTTCACGGGCCTGTCCGTCGGCGCCGCCTACCACGGCACCAAGCCCATCGTCGAGTTCATGACGTTCAACTTCGCCATGCAAGCCATCGACCACATCATCAACTCGGCCGCCAAGCAGTACTACATGTCGGCCGGCGACATTAACGTGCCCATCGTCTTCCGCGGCTCCAACGGCGCCGCCGCCGGTGTCGGTGCGTCCGCCTCCTTCCAGGATCTCCTTCCCGCATGGGGCGGACCAATACCCAGCGAGCTAACCACCCTGTCTGTCACCTTGTTATCCGTTCGTGCACAGCCGCCCAGCACTCGCAGTGCTACGCCGCCTGGTACGGCCAGGTGCCGGGCCTCAAGGTGGTGGTCCCGTACGACGCCGAGGACGCGCGCGGCCTGCTCAAGGCGGCCATCCGCGACCCCAACCCGGTGGTCGTGCTTGAGAACGAGCTCATGTACGGCGTGAGCTTCCCCGTGAGCAAGGAGGCGCAGGACAAGGACTTCGTCGTGCCGATCGGCAAGGCCAAGATCATGAAGGCGGGCGCCGACGTGACCATCACGGCCTTTTCGCGCATGGTGGGCGTGGCCCTCGAGGCCGCCGCCGAGCTCGCCAAGGCCGGCATCGACGCCGAGGTGATCAACCTCCGCTCCATCCGCCCGTTCGACCGCGAGACGATCATCGAGTCGGTCAAGAAGACGAACCGCATCGTGTCGGTCGAGGAGGGCTGGGGCCAGCACGGCATCGGCGCCGAGATCGCCGGCATCCTCATGGAGACGGAGGCCTTCGACTTCCTGGACGCGCCGCTCGAGCGCGTCACGGGCACGGACGTGCCCATGCCGTACTCGGAGAACCTCGAGAGCATCTGCGTGCCGCAGGTCGAGGACATCGTCGCGGCCACCAAGCGCGCCGTGGGCCGCCAGCTGTAAGCTCGAGGGCAGGACCGCTCACTCTTAAACAGCGTTGACGGGGCTCCACCGCCCCCGTCGTGTTCGCCGCCGCCCGCCGGTCTCTTGCAGCGCTTCCTGCGCGATTGGAGCGCGTTTTGTCTCATTCTCTTGTCGGTGCCCTGGGCTAGAGCCGTCGGCTAGCAACACGACTTGCTTCCTACTTTCGAGTGCTTGGCTCACGACTGGCGTTCCCTCTTGCAAGGATCTCCGTCCAGATGCGCAGGACAACAAGGACGCCGCGGCAAGATCTGCACTCGTATAAACACGCGGCGGAGCCCGATGGCTTGATCGCTGGCGTTCCGTCGGTCTTCGTCGCAGACTCGACGCTCAAAGCGAGACGGTCGATCCCTGACGGTGCTTTTATCGTAAATGAAAATGAAAACCACTCGCTCCCTCTACTGCCAGCCCGACCCGCGTCCATGCCGGTCGTCGCCCTTCCTCCCCCCATCAATGCCTTAGAACCCGAACTCGCCGAAGAAGTCGACGTTCTTCTTGACTGGTTGTGCCGGCGCCGTGGCGACCGGCGCCGGGGGAGGAGCGGCCGCTGCAATCGGGAGCCCGTTGTCCAGCGGCGTGGCGGTGGTGCCCAGCGACATGCCCGACGAAGAAGACGAGGTGGACGAGGACGTGAAGCTGCTCGAGTGGGCCGACGCCGAGAGTGGCGCGCCGCCGTTGAACCCGCCGGAGGACGACCCGGCGAACGAGCTGGCCTTGGGCAGCCCGGCCGAGGAGGAGCCCAGCTGTGAGTCCAGCCACGAGTCGTTGTCGTGGTCGCGACTGCTGGTCGAACTGCCCACGCCGTCGTACTTGCTCGAGGTCGGCAGGTCCGCGTTCGTGCGCGGGAACTGCGACGGGAAGCCGGCACCGCCGCCGCCGCCGCCCTGGTGCACCGTCGAGTCGACCACCGTCTGGGCCGAGCGCCAGACCGCCGACGCGCCGCTGGAGAGCGCCGACCAGCCCGACGAGGCCGTGGACTTGACGTTCTCCGACAGCGCCGGGTCGCTGATCTTGCTCTGAACGAGCGACCAGCCCGACGAGACCTTGGAGCCCAGGTCCTGGTCGCGCACGATGCTGCTCGCCGTGCTCGCGACCGACGTCACCGTCGACGACAAGTACCCGAACGCGCTGCAGGCAACACCGAGTCGGTCAATCCAAGAGGGCGAGGGAGTCGCTTAGGGCCGTCACCACCGTCCCGGGACGGACAAGGACGCACCTGGACAGGTCGGGGATGCCACCGGCGCTAGGCGGCGCGCGCGTCTCGCCGCTGCTGCCGATGCCCTGCATGCCGCCAGCGCCGAACTTGGCCTGCATCCGAGCGCGCGCCTCGTCGCGCAGCCGCATCTGGCGGGCCACGTAGTCTGCCTCCGACTCGCCCTTGAGCGCCTCAACGCCCCTGGAGTCGCCGCCGAAGGACGCGCCGCCCGACGAAGGAGCGGCCGACGTCTGGATGCTGCTCGAGTCCCACCGCGGCAGCGACGGCGGCAGCGAGCGGCCCTCCACCAGCGCCGAGAGGCGCGCGCGGTAGGCCTCGGCCTGCGGCGTGTTGTACTTCTGCGCGATCGACAGATCCTTGGGCACGCCCGCGGCCGCGAAGGCTGACCGGAAGGCGTCGTTGCCTCCTTGCTGCTCTCACCGACAGGTGCAGGCGTGTGAGTCTCCGCTGCGACCGTCGGGCGAGGCGCGGGGCGGACGGACACACGCACCTGCATCATCTGGATCTGCTTGTCGGTCCACGAGTCCATGGTGACGGAGCGCACGAACGAGATGTGCACGCCCAGCCCGCGGTGGCGACCCGAGCACTCGAGGCACATGAAAGTGCCGTACGAGACCGTGGCCCACTGCGGGTACGGCGCGTCGCAGTCCACGCAGCGCTGTCTCCATGGGAGCACGCAGACAGAGACACACGTCAGTTCCTCGCTCGTTACGGCTCCAGAGAAGCCCAGGGGACGCGGCGAGACTCACGTTGTTGCCCGCCAGGCGCCGCAGCTCCTGCTGGGTCTCCATGGGCATCTGGTGCGCCATGGCGTCCGGCGGGGAGGAGAGAGAGAGAGAGAGCGAGCGGGTGAGCGAGCGAGGAAGGCGCGAGGCAGCACGATGAGGAATCCCGACCGCGCGACACCACCTCGGTTACGTGAAGATCACTTTCAGCCAATCACAGACGCGATTTGGATCTATTTTGGGCGAATGGGAGCGTGACATTTTGCAGCGACCACGCGGTGCCAACTGTTCCGAGGTCCACGGTACCGCGTGTGGAAGTCAGACCATGACACCTCTACCCACTTCACATTGACATCCTTTCAAGCCACCGACTCCCTTCATTGACACCTCAAGCGCGTCAAGGACTCTCCAACCGTGACGACGGCTATGACGACAGCCTTGACGACAGCCTTGACGACAGCACCGAAGCGGACCACTCGGTCTTTGGCCGGCGCGGGGCCTCAGAGGTGGCGCTTCTGGAAGGAGACGACGCGCGCGCGCTTGGGCCGCTTGAGCACCTGGTAGAAGAGCAGGTTGAGCAGCAGGCCGCCGCCCAGCACGAGCGCCGCATACGTCGGGAAGTTGTTGTACCCGCGGCCGCAGATCATGTACCACGACTCCTCGTAGTGCAGCTGCGCCACCGGGTAGTTGCACAGGTTGAACTCCTCGTCGAACTCTTGCACGCACAGGAACCGGCGGCGCTTGTGGGACGTGCCCAGCAGCGACCGGACCGACTCCTGCTCGAGGCAGTTGCCGAGAGGTTGGTGGTGCCCCACCGACACAATGTCCGCGGGCTGGATCAGGAGCACCAGTACCGAGAGGATCACCGTGTACACGCACACCATTTGGTTCACGGCGTGGTCGATGCACACGTACAGCCAGTCGCTGTCGTACGCGTCCACAGGGTCCAGCAGCCGCTCCACGTGCGGTTCCTCTGCGGAAGTGAATGCAGAGAGGCAGAGATAGCGTGAGGAGGAGCGGCAAAGCTTAGACTGAGAGTGAGCCGACCGCTCACCTTTTTCACGATCAGCCATGAAGGTTAGGACCACGCCGAGTCCAACGTTCAGCACGAACGCAGCCTGCATGATGACACACGGTCACAGTCAGCATCGATGTAGACATCCGTAGCAGGCGTTGGTTCATGACGACAACGTACGATGGGGTCGACCTTGAGCAAGTGGACGACCGCGTGGTAGCCGAGGATGAGGAACACCACGGCGTAGAACGCCGAGGCGACCGGCATGAGCGCCACGTAGGTCCACTCGCGCTTCCAGTGTTCCTCTTCGTAGTAGGCGCCGAGCAGCCAAAGACTGCCGCATTTAACCGACAGAATCTCATCGTCAGACTCGAACCACACGGCCGACACGGGACAGCAGAGGCGGGCGACCGACCTGCGCAGCGTGTGGTGCGCGGCGTTAAAGGCGAAGCCGAAGAAGAAGTGGTAGAAGAGCGCGTGCACCGGCACGCCGTACACACGCGCGGCCAAAAGCGGGTCCGTGTCGTGCCACGTCCACCAGAGGAACTTGGCGCCCAGAAGCTCGAAGGGGAAGACGAGCGCCACGAGCAGCACCCCCATGGCGAACGGCTGGATGAACGGGTCGATGCGCAGCCGCGACGTCGCCACAAACGACCTGCTCTCGGTCGCCGCAGGAAAGACAGTCCATCGGTTAGCCAGCGCCAATTGGTCGCCATGCCGGCGAGATGGAGGGACGCACATGTAGTAGAAGAGTGCCTGCATGAGCACGTTGTAGACCGGCAGCGTCTCCGGCACGAGCATCACCTGCGCCGCCGCCGTCAGATCCGCCGCAAGAGCCCGAACGAGCGGCGACCACTCCCTTGCAGACGACCACGTACCAACGCCTGGGCGTGCCAGCGCTTGCCGCGGAAGAAGTACAGCTCGACGAGCCCAACGACGAGCGCGGCGGCGACGAACATGGTGGCGTTGCGCCTGCCGGACGAGTGGATGTGCAGCAGCAGCAGGAACACGAGCAGGTAGCCGATGATCTCGACCGTCACCAGCGACAGGTTCTCCTGCACGAGACCCAGGAACGCGGCCGCCACCAGCCGCGACGGCACGCCCATGCTCGCGCGCTCGGGCACCTCGACGGGCAATTGTTGTCTTGCTGCCACCTGGAAGCTCGCAGAGTAGCGTATACGACTTCAATAGAGCGCTCTGAACGTATACTTTCGACGCGGACGGTACGAACGTCTCACCTGGACAGAATGGCTACACATGTTGCCCCTCATGGCACCAGCTAGTTGGACTTGCTGCCGTGCTCCGACGTGACGGAGGCGGGAGCGAAGGCCAGGAAGACGCGGTAGCCGCCCAGCAGGAAGGCAGACAGCACCGCCATGGCGAACAGCAGCTTCGAGCCCGAGAAGCGCTGCGCCTCGGCCACGTCCCGCTGGTGGTAGCCGTCTCCCGCCGGCGGCGCCGTCGTGTCCGCGTGCTTCCACATAAAGTGCTCGACCTTCTCCTTCCACGTCTCGGCCTCGCGCGCGCCGTGGTCCGCGCGCTCGGCCGCGAGCTGCTCCTGGTGCGCGAACTCGTCCAGCTCCAAGTCCTTCGGGATGTAGCACGTCTTCCCCTCGTAGCTGGCGTCGCACGAGCACACGCCGTTGATGCAGTCCCCGTGGTTGCTGCAGTGCTCGCGGTAGACGCACAAGACCTTGCGCTCCGAGACGGGGAACTCCTGCGGGTCCGAGTAGCTCGCTGAGATCGACTTGAGGTAGCGGTCGAACGCGACGTCGTGCTCGGACAGCGGCGTGTCCAGGAACTGCGCGTAGTCCTTCTCCAGATCCGGGAACGCCAGGTTGAACTGCCCTCGCCGCGAGTACTCTGACATTGCGTCGAACAGTCGGCGTGCGATGTAGGACGGGAACCAGCCGGGGCACGACCAGCACGCCGAGTCCCACGCCCGGGTTTTGTCGTGACACTTGTGCGCGCAGAACTTGGCGTCGGTCGGGTGGAAGAACTTGTCGAACGGCAGCCGCGCCTGCGGGTGGGAGCCCACCAAACTAATCATGTCTTGCAGTACTCGCTTCAAGATCGCCTCGTCCGTCCCGAACGCCGACTGGCGAGGCTCTAGCGACGGGCTGGAATGGACCTTGACCAGCCACGGCTTGGCATTGTCATCGATCTCAAAGTCGAACTTCATCAGCTCGAAGAAGTTGTCGCTCAAATCGGAGGGCCCGCCTTCCGGAGCGTTCTCCAGACCTGCTGACTTGAACCGCTTGAGTTTGCCGATTTGCTGCTGGAGCTGTCCGCGGCTGCTCGCAATCGTCTTGACGATCGCGGCGTCGATCTCGTCCTGGACGCGCTTCGTGTCGATACCCTGCAGGTGCATATACTTCTTGACAATGTGCCATGCGTTCGTACCAGTGCGGCTCGCAGACGGGAACTCGAAGAACGAGGACTGGAGCTCCGGAAGGTCCCACGGCGCGAGGTACTCGTCGAAGGAGTACGCCTCCGGGTCAGCATCCACTGTAAGCGACCGCGGGTACTCGCCGCGCGCAAACTTGATCTTTGGGTGGCTGTGCACGTAAATGCGCAGCGGGTCGACGCCGGCGACGACCACGTAGAAGCCCACGGTGAACTTGTGCTGGTCGACGAGGAACGGCTCAATGTAGTCGCGCACCTGGAGCGTGCGGTCCTTGAGCGCGCTGGACGCCAGCTTGCCGTCGAGATCAGCCTCGCGGATGAACACGGCTGCGCGTGTGGACGCCGCCGTGGCCTCGTTGCCGTCGGCGGGCACCTCGCTGAGCAAGAAGCGCTGGTAGATGAAGGGGTCGCGACGGCGCTTGGTCTCGAACTCGGCCTTCTTGACGACGTCCGCGAACGCGACCCGGAGCACCTCGCGGTCCCGCGGGAGCGCGTAGTGCGCCGGCACGAAGTGGAAGAAGAACTTGCCGTGCTTCTTCTGCTGCGCCGCCAGGTGCTGGTAGAGCGCGCCGCTGTCTGCTAGTCGCGCCGCGCCCGGCAGGCGGTTCACCTTGGTCTCGAACGCCATGGCGTACTCGATTCCCTCGAGCGGTGGAGCGGCCGCCACGCTCCACACGAGGTCGATCTCGCCGCTCGCGCGCTGGAGGCTCGCCCAGCGCGCGTCCGAGCCGTTGGCCGCCGCCTCGTCGGGCGTCTCGAAGACCTCGAAGCCCCGCGCGGCCAGCCCGTCGAGCAGCAGCGCGTGCTCCTGCTGGAAGGCTCGCTGTGCCTCGGCCGCGCGCGGCTCCTCTGGCAGGAAGAAACGCGCGCGCGTCCGGACTGCAGCGGCGGCTGGAGCGGCATCCGCGCTGCTGGGGCCGTCGCCCAGCAGCGCCAGCAGCAGCGCGAGGAGCGGGAGGGCGACGCGCATCCGGTGCCGGCCGATGATGGAGCGGGGGCGGTGGCGGCGGCGCTCGTGCTCGTCTTTTCGCGGATTGCCCCGACCACGTTGCTGCGTGGTGCGCCGACGTTGCAACATGTAACTGCAATGAAAAGACGCAGCCTTCCAGAATGGATAGCGCAGATGTTAAGAACAAATTTCATGCATCAAGGGCTGATGAGCTTTTCAGGTCGGAGGCGGTGCTTCAGACGGAGGAGGCGAGCAAGTAGGGCGGCCATGGGGAAGGCTCTGCCTTCACTGGTAGCGGTGGCATTCGGGGGTGAGAGCGGCCATTGGTGGGTGGGGTGAATATGCCCGACGGTCGCGTTCAAGACCTTCCAGGCCCCTCGCGATGGCGTCCGCGGGGGAGATCAAGCAGCTCGGAGGCGAGAAGTCGAGGGGTGTGTGGAGCAGGTGAACGGCGCGCCGTTCGCTCTCTGGAGGCAGTTCGCGGCGCGTCCTGCGTGCGGTGCTAACTGCTGGCGACGGACGGCTCTGGCGACGGGCAACAGAACTGCCCAAGCTGGTCAAGGCGCTCAAGAGCGCGGACAAGGCGTGGTGCAGACGGCCATGCAGAGCACGCGGCGGCGGCAGCTTTTCTTCGCGATGCATGGCGATCTGCAGACGCGCGCGGCCGCTGGCTCGGGCACGGAGCAGAAGCTGGGCGGCGCCGGGACGTCTACATGTCCTTCGTCGAGGAGATGCTCGCAGTGGCTGCACTCGAAACGCGGACCACGTTGCTTCGCGACTGAAATTATGGCGTTAATGAGGACAGGCTGTCCCAGGGCGACGTCGTCAAGATGGCGGTCTCCACGGCGACGTCCTGTCTTCCCTTCACTCTCCTGTTCGTCTGCCAGAGCGGTTTCCGCGGGGCGCGGCGCGGCAAGCTGCGTACTTTACGCGGCAGCGCGGGCGTCAGCGCGGGCGTCAGCGCGAGCGCAGGCGCGGCCGCGTCCTTGCCGGACGACCGACGTCTATCTCACCTGCTAGGACGGCGCAGGCCTAGCAGAGCTTGGGCACGACGATGTGCGCGTCGCGGAAGGCCTTGAAGGGCGCCAGGCCCGGGAACTGCAGCTGCTTGAGTGCGCGCTGGAAGCTGGCGTTGGGCGAGAGCGCGGACGCGCCGGCGGTGGTCGTGGGCGACCCGGCGGCCAGCGCGCTCGTGTGCAGGCCCTGGCGCTGCTTGTGCTTCGGACTGCGGTCGCAGATGACGTACACCTTCCTCCGGCGGCGCACGATCTTGCAGCCGTCGCACATGCGCTTCACGGACGAGCGGACCTTCATCGTGCCTGGCGGGCGAGGACGCAGCAGCGAGCGGTGGCGGCGGAGGCAGCAGGAAGGCCTTGTGGTGCGTCTGCGGCCATGGAGTCGTGGGGTCCTTAGAGCGAGGTTAAATTGGTAAAACCTCGCTCAATAAACCTTATACACAAGGTTTTAGACTAAAACAACAAAAATCATCATCCCAATTTCAATAACTGCACCGTGTTTTGAGGGAAGATTGTCAATAGTCACCCTATTGAAAACTCAGTACTTGCCCTAATTTGGAAGTTTAATATATACGATTTACGCTTTGGCGTCACATACGACTTTTTCGTTCAGACTATTCTCACCTGAAACTGAAATATTGGATATAAATCTACCGTGTGATAGTGCAAACTATTGCGGAATATTGATTTAAGAGGTTTTATATTTTGGCGAAG
>JAADYB010000278.1:0-27304 GCA_023338075.1 Phytopythium litorale
GAGGATCGACGGTGAGATGCTGGTCGACGCTCTTGCATGGTTCGACAGGATGCTTGCTTGCAAGTCCATCTTCTCAGGAGCTCCGCAGGAAGACTCTATCGAGTGCATTTGAGCAAAGTACACGTCCCAATTGCACGATGACCACGAAACCCGTTCCTCCACCAACACTCGCTTGCCAGCAGTGCCACCGGCCTCGAGCTGGCGACGTGTCCTCTGGAATCAAACGCCAGCGTCAAAGGTGAACTGTGCGCTCTGCTACGGGGTTGCTGTGGGTGTTGTGCTGCTGCTGCCGCCGCCGGCGCCGCTGGACACGACGACAGGGTCGCTCAAGCCGCTCGAGTCGCCACTGATGACCCAGATGCGACGTCACCACTCTGGCCGCTATCATGATCACTCACGAGAACGACGGCGAACAGGCCACACCCAACAGCATTGAGATCAAGAACGGCGCCAAGTAACTCGTGTTTTGCGCGCGACCCCACCATTGTCGAGGACAGCGTCAACCTCCCCATCTGCAGCTACTCGCCGACCACCGTCTGGTGCAGGCGGCGGCGCAGCGTGGGCGGCAAGATGAAGGAGGTGGGCAAGGACGAGATCGAGCAAACAAGTCGAGGCTCCGAGTCGCTTGCTTGGCTCGCAATGGAGGCGACACGTAAAATTATGGGTGACGCGATAGTCGCGTAGGCAAGCGCATCTTGTTGAGGACACCCTGCTCCCGTTCAAGGGAGTCTCGCGCGTGTACAGGCACGTGTACAGGCTCTGGCGGCAGCCACCAGTGCCTACTCCGCGCTCCCACGCGCCTGTTGCACGGCCGAGCGAGCCTCCGGGAACATGCCCACGTACTCCTGCGACGACAGGTACCGGACGCTGATCTGGCGTTTGTTGAACCAGCGGCCGTGCAGCTTCTTGGCGGCGCGCACGGCGCTGTCGACCCCCGCGAACAAAATGTACACGAGTCCGCCAGCCTTCTCCTGCTCCACGAATGAGTGAAGCACCGCGCCGAACTGCCCACACTCCTCCACGACGTCTTGCTGGATTTCCACGGACCAGTCCGGCTCGCCGCGTCGCTTCTCCTCCGCCACGTCGAACATGTTCTTGATCACAAAGCAAAACGACTCGCTGCCCTCGATCTCGAGCGACGCGATCAGCGCCGCGGCCTGCTCGGCGCGGTGGGTGTTGGCAGCACCCTGATCGTCGTGAGTGACCGCTGGGATGATGCCAGGCATCGCCAATCCTGGAGTCGGGAAAATGTCCTTGTTCCCCGCGAGCTTGGCCATTAGCGCCGAGCGGGACTGCGCGTTCAGGTTGAGTCCAGTGCCATCGTCGTCTTCTAGCTTCCACCCGCCGCTCGGACCGCCTCGGCCCGCTCCGAAATTGCCGCCGCTCGTGCCAAATCCCTGGTCACCACGGAACGCGTTCTCATTCACGGGACCCAGCTTCAAGTAGTTGCCTGCAAGCTCCAATCCGTTGCCCTTCGACATGGCGAAGTTCGCCTCTTGCGGGTTGCTGAATTGGATGAAGCCGAAGCCCTTGGAGCGACCCATCTCATCGCGATTGATCGTCACGGACAGCACCTCGCCAAATGCCTGGAACACAACGCTCAAGTCATCCTCCGTGATGTTCGTGTGCAGGTTCCCGCAATAAATACGGCTGGCAGCCGACAGGGCCGACGCCGTTTGGTTCGCGTTGCTGCCTCGGCTGGTGTAGCCGCCTTGGGGGTTGAGTGCCGGGTCGTTCCCGGCTTCGCCATTCGCGTCGGCGCCCCCGATGATGGTCGACTCCTTCTTCGCGGCAAAGTTTTTCTCTGCCTCGGATGCCTTGACCATGATCGGAAAAACCTGGAAGTCCGGTACCTGCCCGTTCATCAGCAACACCTTCGGCACATCCTCGAGGTTGGACATTTCAACGTACGCGAAGCCCTTGGACCGGTTCGTAAACTTGTCACGGATCAGCAGCACGTTCTCCGTCTTGCCAAGCTTGCGGAAGAACCGCTCCAGGTCCTTCTCGCGCACCTTCTGCGTCAGTTGGCCCACAAACACTGTGCGATGGTCGCGCGTGAGTTCCATCAGCTCGCGCTGCTTGGCTCGCTCCGCGCGTTCGGCCGACGTGCTGCGCGCGCGTGGCTCGCGCGGCTTAGACTTGGACCGGCTGCCGCTTCGGCGGCCGCGGCTGCGGCTACGGCTGCGACTACGTCGGTGGCGGCGGCGCCGATCACGGTCACGGTCACGGTCACGGCTTCGGCTTCGACTTCGACTTCGGCGGGAGGAGTGGCGCCGCGATCCGCTGCGGTGACGACGCGAGCGCGACCGGGAACGGGAGCGGGACTTGGACCGCCGCGAGCGTTCTCGGTGGCGGCGGCGTGATGACGACGGCGACTTGGACCGGCGGTGGCGGTCGCCTTCCTGCCTTTTATCGCCCGCGTCCTTGTCTGGACGGCCGTTCTCGTCTTGCTTGGCCTTTGGTTGCGCATCGCGACACAAGGCAGGGCGGCACACACACACACAGAGAAAGAGAGAGCACGTTAACGCTTGGCCCCTGAGCGAGGCGCGCGCGCGGCCTGGAGGTTGACACGAAGCGGACAATGGACGTTCTCAAAACCCGCGTCACCCGACCAGGCGCCGACGCGCCAACACCCGTCGTCCCCACCCGCGGGTCGCAAGACTCACCTGCACGGCCGCGCGGATGCCGGCCTCCAGCAGCGAGTCGATCTCGTCGTCCGCCATGCTCTCGAGGTGCTGGGAGTCGCCTGCCCTTTCCTGCCCTTGGCTTGGCTCGGCTTGGCGTTTGGTTTCTGTCAGCGGGTGGAAGGACGCGGCAATTGAATTGCGTGCCACACAGGGGAAATTCAATTGTGAATTGAGGTGCGACTGTGATTCAAGAACGAATCGTTCGTCTGAGTTGGATACGAGCATTTCTCCTGTGGCAGGACGACGGCGACGACACCTCGGTCCGGGACGCGAGGCGCCCGTTCTCGGCGGCCATGACGACGACCGCGCGGCTGGAGGCGCTGCGCTCGGAGGGCAACGCGCTGTTCTCGGCCAAGGAGTTCGCGCGCGCGGTAGACAAGTACTCGGAGGGGCTGGAGGCGGCGGCGGCGGCGGTCAGGGACGCGCTGGGCGGAGACAGGCGGGCGCTGGACGAGCAGCGCGTACTGCTGTGGAACAACCGCGCGGCGTGCCTGCTGCAGCTGCAGCAGTTCGCGCGTGCGGTGGAGGACTGCTCCTGCGTGCTGGCGGTGGACGCGGCCAACGCCAAGGCGCGCTACCGCCGCGCGCAGGCGCACGTGGGGCTTGGCCACTTGACGGACGCCTTTCAGGACGTGCGGCTCGTGCTGCAGCTCACGCCCGGCAACAAGGCGGCCGTGGCGCTCGCGCGGAAGATCAAAGAGGCCGTGCAGGACGACGCCAACGGCGTGCAGAAGGCGCTGGACACGATCGCGGACGGCATGGCCGGCGGCGCGACGCCCAAGCGCCTGGTGGAGGACCAGGCCAACAGGAAGCAGATCGAGGACGCCTTCGTCTTCCTCGAGATGAAGGCTCACGCGGAGCTGTCCAACGTGCCGGCAGAGATCGCGCGCCGGGGCGGGTTGGCTGTCGTCTGGCGCGCGATCGACCAGTTGCTCGACGTCCTCGCGCTAGACGGCGGCTCGGCCGCCGGCGCGCAAGACGCGGCGCTCTCGATCGCGGCGCACGCGGTGGGACTGTTGTCGGTGGTTGCGTCGGCGTCCGTAGAGGTCGCGGGCCGGGTGTTCGATGCTGGGCTGACCGCTGGAAGCTCCAGTGACGACGACGCCAGCAACGGCGTCTTCCGCGTGGTCCAGCTCCTGCACGCGCAGACCGCACTCGAATACAAGGAGCCCGACGCAGAAGCTGCCGACTCATCGACGCCGCCGCATGGCCGCATGGTGCTCCGGGGGCGGAAGGCGATCGTCAAGCTCTGTGCGTTCGTGTTCAAGTACCTGATGGTGGCGTCCGCGACCGACGATGTCGCTGCTGTGAACGAGGCGCACGTTCGTCGCGTGTTCGACGGCTTGCTCCACGGTTTGCGCAGTCGGGAGGTGGAGCTTCAAATCGCCGCGCTCGACGGTCTGCTGCACTTCATCTCCGTCACGTCGGCGACTAGCTCGGCGACTGCTACTGGCGCTGCGCTCGGGGACGACACGCGCCGCCGTATTGCAGCGCACTTTGCGACGCTGATTCAGGAGCTGGGGGTATTCCCGCTGCTGCAGTCGACCGCTGCCGGGGCGCTCCATGTGGCAACGGACACGGCGTCGATCCATATCGTGCTCAGCCGGCTGCCGCTTGTGTTCACGCAGTGCCTTGCGCAGCTGGAGGGCAAGGATGGCGTGCTCAAGCGGCTGGTTTCAGACTACTGCGTGGCCCCCGTGCTTGAAGCACGCGTGTCGGACCGCGCTTCAGTGGAATCCGCGTCATCAGCGTGTCTGCTGCTGTGTGCGCTGTTTCTCTCCAACGCAAAGCTCGCGCTGTGGGCTGTTCAGCAGACGGTCACCGTCCACGACGACGAGAGCACTCCGGGGTCCACGGCGTTCCTCGGTCGAATCTACAAGCTGCTCGATGCCTCGCGGACGTGGGCGTCGGCGATGAACTACTCGAGCGACCATACCCGGCGGCTGCAAGAGATCTGGGTCGACTGCGTCGCCAGCGTGTGTGGCGTAGAGAACGGCGCTTCGTTGGTACCGCCGGTGCTGCGCGTGGAGATGTACAAGATGCTCCGCGCGGCGCTCGACGACGACGACTTGGCGCTGCGTGCAAGCGCGCTCAGCATCCAAGTCAAAATCGCGATCGTCGAGAAGACCCTCGAGCTCGATACTGTCGACGGGCAGTTCCTGATCGATTCCGTGTTTGACGTCCTGGAGGGGGCTCATGGCGTCGAAACCAAGCAGCGAGAGGCTGTCGCAGCGGCGGCGAAGGGGAAGAAGGCGACCCCACAGCAGCAAGAAGCGGTCGCTTTTGCAACGTGGAGCACGCGCACGTCGCTGAAAGAGCGCGCAATCGAGGCGCTTTCGTACCTGATCACGCAGACGGAGGTGAAAGAGGCGTTTGTGAAGCGCCCGGACGCTGTCAAGAGCGTGTTCGCAGTGGAGTTCCCATCTTCGTCGTCGAGCACGCCCCACGTCGGGTACCGATCGAACGTGTACTACGGCATTGGGTACATTCTGCACCACACGCTGACGTCCGAGTCGGCGCTGAAAAAGAAGCAGATGGAGGGCATGGAGATGACGGCCGAGCAGTACGAGGAGCTGCAGAAGGCGCTGAAGCAGAAATCCGTCCTGGACGATGGCGACTCGCCCGAAAGAGTGCACGCTCGCGTCCAGAGGCTCGCGGCGTCCCGCGATGTGCTGACGACGCTCGTGCAGCTGCTCAAGTTTGCGACGACGCGATCCGAGAACGTCCTCGAGATGGCAGTCCTGTCGGCTCTGAACGCGTCGGAGGTGCCGCAGGTGCGCGGAAGCCTCGTGCAGTGTGGCGTGTTCCAGTCGTTGATCCCGCTGTCGCTTCACTCGAAGGCGAAAGCGAAAGCGGGTGGGTCGGACGCGCCGGTGTCGAACCCGAAGGTGGCAGCCCAGCAGCACGGCACGACGATCTCGAACGCGGCTGGCCAGGCGTTGGCGCGCATCCTGATCTCGACGAACCCCAACCTGATCCCCTCGTCGTCGCTGCTTTCGGCGGTCAAGCCGCTGCTCCAGCTGTGCAAGGGCGAGACGCAATTGCTGCAGTTCGAGGCGCTGATGGCACTGACCAACGTGGCGAGCGTGTCCGACGAGACCAAGTCCCGCATTGTGGCGGAGCCACAGGGCTTGTCGACGCTCCAGTACCTGCAGTTCTCGGAGCACGAGCTCGTTCGCCGCGCTGCCACGGAGGCTATTTGCAACCTGCTGCCGAACGACGAGGTGATCGAGAACGTGTTTCTGAACGAGGAGCGCTTGCGTTTGTGGCTGGCGCTGTCGTCGGCCGAGGAGGAGGAGGAGGACTTCGAGACGGCGCGCGCGGCGGGCGGTGCGCTCGCCATGGTGTCGCAGGTCCCGGCGGTTAGCTGGCTCATGATGAAGCAGGGTGGCCTCGCGACGTTCTCGTCGGTGCTGGAGACGTCGACGCACGAGGAGACGCTGCACCGCGCGCTGTTTGCGGTGGAGAACATGCTCGGCTCGCTGTCTGCTGGCTTGGCCGACCAGGACGAAGAGAAGCGCGCGGAGGCGACGGCGTTCGCGGCCGAGCTCTCGACGCGTCGTGCGACGCTCACGAGCATGGTGGCGGCGCTGGCGGCCAAGAGCGGCGCCGTCCAGGAGGCCGCGCGCGCGTGCCTGGCTGCCATCAACGAGGTGAAGTGATGCGTGAACGAATAGACGCAGCCATGGTAGCGGACGGGTTCGTGTTGGATGAGGGAGGGCTGGTGGCACTAGTGGTCGAGCTTGACGGCGGAGGGCGAGATGGCGGCGCCATAGACGGTGACGACGCAGTAGATGGTGGCGTTCTCCCAGAGCACGGAGCAGTACCCGTCGAGCGTCGGGTCCCAGAAGCAGGCGGCCGCCGTGGCCATGGCCGCTCCCGTCTTCTGCATGATCATGCAGGTGACGGCGTACTTGAAGGGCTTGTTGAGGTTCTGCAGGCCGGAGAGCACGGTGGCCACGAGCGAGTTGGACCAGTCCATGACCTTCTTGCGGTTGTACACAGTGTCCTTGAGCGTCGACTCGATTGCCGTCTTGGCGATCGGCAGCACGTCCTCCTGCGAGAACTCGCTCTGTCGGTGGTGGACCATGAGGCGGCAGTCCACAGGGTGTCAGTCAGCAAGTGAGACCGTCAGGGGCGGCAGCGTCTCACCTCGGCCGTGTCCATCGTGAGCGTGAGGGAGGCTAGCGACGCCAGTCGGGAGGGCGAGAGCAGAGAGGATGGGTGGAGGTGCTGGCCGAGGTGGTGGCGGCGGCGGAGGGTGATGAAGAGAGGCGCTTGAGGAGGAGGTCGCTTGAGGTCGCAATCTGCCTGCTGGTCGAAGGAGTCGCGTCGCTTCGTGGCCGCGATTCGCTCTAAAACGCGCGCAATTGCGTAATTCGCGGCTAAATCGGCGGTTTTAGGCTGTGTCCGACATAACAAGTCGCTTTCCGCCGTCCGATAGCTCTGAATACATTGAAAGACCCCGTTACAATGGGACACGCTTACCATTCCCTCACGCAGTGGCGCGTTTTTCTCGGCTATTGGCGCCACTTTCGCATCGCAAAAGACCGGAGCGCCGAGCGTGTCCAAGCATCGAGGCCGCCGCCCTCCGTCCTCCTTGTTCCCCACCTCCCCAGCTCCTCGAACCATGAGCGACGACTCGATCGCGGTGCAGCGGCTGCGGCAGGAGCGCAAGAACTGGCGGCGCGACCACCCGGCGGGCTTTTGGGCCCGGCCCGTGACCAACGACGACGGATCGCTCAACCTCATGCTGTGGCACGCGGGCATCCCGGGCAAGGCCGGCACGGACTGGGAGGGCGGCGTGTACAAGATGTCGCTGTCCTTCTCGGAGGACTACCCGAGCAAGCCGCCGCAGGTCAAGTTCACGCCGCCGCTGTACCACCCGAACGTGTACCCGTCCGGCACGGTCTGCCTGAGCATCCTGAACGAGGACAAGGATTGGAAGCCCAGCGTGACCATCAAGCAGATCCTCAAGGGCGTGCAGGACCTGCTGGACGCGCCTAACATGAGCGACCCGGCGCAGCGCGAGCCCTACATGGACCTCAAGAACGACCCCGAGCTCTACAAGCGCAAGGTGCGCCAGCTCGCGCTCAAGAACCGCGAGGCCTGAGCCCGCAGCCGATCGCCCGCGACGCGTAATATAGATGTGCCACGGACGCCTTGCACCGCCCTCCCCCTCCTCGTTTCCCCGTGCTTAAAGCTTCCAGGGCCTTCCAGAGACCACCCCGCCCTCGCCCGCGGAGCTCCATCCATCGACCGGATAAGACGCCAGCGAGCAGGAGATTAATCAAGCGGCGGTCTTATTCGGTGTCGAGTTACCGCGGATCTTGTTCAGCTCTCTGCTTCGCTGCCCGGACACCGACCGTGGTGGCGGCCGGCAGCCGGCGCGAGACCCTGGCGGACGACTGGCGAGGCGCTGGCGGCTCCTCCTGCGCGGCGCCGGACCGCCGCTCTGTCCCGGGCGTCTAGTCCCGCTTGAGCGCGAAGTACTCCCGCGAGGTGCCAGTCGACTGGATCGTCACGATCTCCACGTTGTCACCCGTGTAAATATCTCTCTGCGGTGGCGGCACGCGTCACGAGTTAGTCTCTACGGTGTGGGCAGTGACACGCAGACAGATAGACATTCAGCAGGTGACGCACCTCGCCGGCCGTGATGAACGCATCCTTGATAATGTCCTTGGTCTGCCGTCACAGCCACACCGGGGTCAGTTCCTGAACGAACGAGCCAGCACAAGCCCAACCGAGCGCCAGGTACCTCCTGCAGGGTCAGCTCGCGCTTGGGATCCGTGCGCGTGGCGTGCTCGACGAGGTTGTCGAGCAGCGGGATCATGAGGTGGCCGCCCGAGCCCTGCGCGGCGCGCGTGACGCGGTCGTACGAGCCGATGGCGTCGTACGTGTAGACGGCGCCGGACCCGTCGGCGTCGATGCCGCCGAGGATGCAGAAGGCGTAGTAGGGGAAGAAGCGGCGCGAGTAGAGCGTGTTCATGAGCAGCTGCGCGACGCTGGCCGTCGTCATGGCCGCCTCGTTGTCGTGCTGGTACATCTGCGCGCGGATGCCGAGCACGCCGCGCAGCTGGATGATGTCGTTGTGCGACCCGGGGCAACCCAGCACTGTCGTGGGCGTGATCTCGTACAGCTTGGACTCGCTGCGGCTCAGAATCGAGTAGCCCGTGCTCAGGCGCGTGTCGCCCGCCACCACCACGAAGTCCTTGCCCGCGATCGCCAGCACCGTGCCGCCGTTGAAGTCGTACGGCTCCCACGCCGCGCGCGCGTGCTCGTGCGCCGCGCCATCCGCCGCGTCCGCCACGTCCAGGCGCCGCTCGCCGCTCGTCGTCCACGCCACGGGCGTTGGCTTGTTCATCATCTCGCTGGGGCTCGAGCGCAGGCAACGGCGCAGGCAAAGTCGCGGGTTCGCGGCTTGGATCGGGCGCTTGATCGCGTTCTGGGGGAAGATTTCTCCGTCGGACGAAGGGGGAGATACGGCTGGGCACTATATCGCGGGAGTTGCACTAGAGTGCCATTACGTACTTTGCGGACCGCGAACTTCAGAGATGCGCGAACCTAAGGATCTGTGACGAGGAGCCAACCAGCCAGCCAGCCACTTCAAGATCGACGAGATCCTCTCTCCATGAGAAGCATGCCGCATTGTGATGACAAGCAACGACTCATGCCTATTGATAAGTTATGGTTCGCAGGCTGCTGCTACAGCCCACGGACGTACTGGGCGAACACGAGCGCGCCGGCCAGCAGCGCGGCGCTGTGGTCCGTCACGGGGCTGCGTCCGCCGCCAGCCGCGCGCTTGAGCAGCACCAGCAGCAATTCGGCGGCCCTCGCGGCTACGACGGCCGCGAGCATCAGCAGGACGTAGTCCAGCACCGGCCCGCCGTTGGGCAGCGATAGCAGTTGGGTCAGCGCCACTGCAACGAGGACCCCGCAGCCGGCGCCAACGAGCGCGCTCTCGACGTCGACGGAGGCGGACAGCCGGCGCTGGATGGGCGTCGACTGGTCCCAGAGCCGCCCGATAGTCGTCTGCCACAGCAGCGAGCCCACGTCGGCCGCAGACACGGACGCGACGACAGCGACGAGCAGGCTGCGCGCCGTCTCCACGGTGTCGCCCGCGTCCGACCCACTGCTCTCGTCCGTGTCGGCGGGGATCAGGCTCATGGCGACGACGCCGAGGCAGTGGGCCCACAGGAACACCGACACGGCCAGGGCCGGACTGACCGCGATCGCCACGGGCTCCTCGTTGCCGATCGCGTTGGCGCAGAGCAGAGCACCGACGCCCACGACAAACACTGGGAAGAAGCCGGCGCCACTGACGCTGGAGCAGATGACGACGCCGACGCGGCACGAGAGCGCGAGCATCGACAAGACACTGAACAACTCGAGCTCCACGAGCAGCAGCAAACCGGCCAGCGCACTCGGCGCCAGGAGCGAGCAGACACTGGCCACTAGCCGCGTGGTGGAGAGGTATACAACGCTCCACACGAAGTCGTCAGCGTCTGCGTCTGAGGTGAGGGCGAGGACGCTGCTCGATGGGACGGTCTTCCACGCGCGGACCGCTGTCACCTCGACCAGCACGAGGAGGCCTGCCAGCGGGAGCGCTAGGACAGCAGCAGCGAGCCACTGCTTGCCGCAGAAGAACTTGCTGGCGATCGGAGTGATCAAGCTCTCCAGCTCCGTGGGGACTGGGAGGGCCTGGTCGCGCTGGAGCTGGGCGTTGATCTGGCTTGTAGCGTTGCTGTCGGCCTCCGACTCTCGCTCTGCCAGCATTGGCGTCGTGATCGCGCCATCGACGCCCGCGCGGATGTTCAGGAGCGCCTCCTCGATGTTGGAGCCTGCCTTGGAGGCGTGAAGCGCCGTGTCTGCCGCCCGGTGGTCGTTGATCTGGTCTCGGATGGCCTCGCACTTGTAAAAGGCGGTGGCGAGGCGGGTCGTGACTCTGGCGGTGAACCACGTGAGCTCGAAGGCGCTGACGATGACCGTCAGCGTGACGACCAGAGCAGTCGCGCGCACTGGGAAGAACCAGACGAGGACGCTGGTCGCGACCGCGACGAGCACCCGCGAGGCGATCCTCGCGGTCGCGGCCTTGAGCGACAGGTAGACGCTGCCGACGTGCAGCACGACGCCGTGCTGCTCCTGCCGCGCGTCGGCGCTTGACGCCATCAGCGCGCTGTCCCCTGGCCCCGCGTTGGTGGTGGACGAGAGCTGTAGCGCGACGTGGGCGCCGGCCGACCGCTGCGGCAGGTTGACGGGCGTCAGGACGCTCACGATGCCATTGTCGCTGCCCGTGCCGTCGTCCAGCAGCACCGTCACGGCCATCCGCGCGTCTCCCGCCAGCCAATCAGCACCTATTGAGTGGAGGAGTGCGGGCTGCGAGTCAGCGACGCCGTGGGCACTGCGCCGCTGTCAGTGTCGCTAGCGAGGCCGATGAGTGAGTGATGCCAGGCTCGGCAATGCCAAGTTGGCGATGCCAACCGGTTAGCAGTCGAGCGAGCGGAGCACATCGCTTGATGGGGAGCTGCTCAAGTCACAACGTGGCGGGGGATGCGTCCGTGTTCGAACGCTCATTTCGTTTGGCGCGTCTTTGTATTGCGCGTCGTGGACGGGTACGGAGGAGGCTTAGGGGCGGCGTGGCACTCGCGGAAACCACATGGGGCGATGGAATGTGGCAAACCCGGACGCCTTTACCGCCACCGCGGTGTGTTTGAGCATGGGCTCACGACCTTGCGCGATGACTGAAGGCACGCATGACCACCTGCTGCTCATGTTCCCGACATAACTTAGACCTACGCACTCACACCCACGGCCCGATCGGCAGTGCTGCGATCCGATCCGATTCGACCGGCTACTCGCCTAGCAACGAAGCGGCGACGGCGCTGGAGAAGTCGACGCTGGTGGCGCCACTGCTGGCCGACCCGCTGCCGCTGGCCGCGCCGTCCGAGGCAGCAGCCGCGGCCAGCGTCATGGCGTACAGGTAGTACTTGACGAACACAACGGACGTGACGAGCAGCGAGTTGGTCGCGTCCATGAGGCCGCCGAAGCCGGGGGCGAGCCGCCCGCTCCAGCGCACGCCGGCCGCTTTCTTGATGAGCGACACGAGCAGGCGGCCGAAGCGGCCCAAGAACACGCCCGCCGCCGAGAAGGAGATCTTGGGCAGCAGGCCGCCGGGCACCTCCAGCAGAACGCACCCGCCCACCATGACGAGCGCGCCGGCGACCACCGCCGCGATCGCCGCCTCCATGTCGAACGTGAACTCGAGCCGCGCGGGCAGCAGCCGCATGTGGCGCAGGCGGAAGTGGAACATGACGGCGTCGCACGTGTACGCCACGAGCTCCGAGACCCAGACGACGGAGAGCATGACGAGCCACATGCGCGGGAACAGCACGTCGGTCGTCGACAGCAGCGTCTCGGACGACGGGTAGATCATGGACGCCATGAGCGAGATGGTGCCCGTGACGTACGTGTACCCCAGGAGGTCGAGCATGACGCCGATCACCAGGTCGGCGGCGTTGCGCGCCGACACGGTGCGTAAGAGCATGAGCGCCATGGCCCCGATCGTGAACGTCTGCATGGAAGTGATCGGCGTCTCCGAGCACGACAGCGGAGAGCTCGTCATCGTCGGAGTCATCGGACAGTTGAGCGCGTTCTGCAGCAGCACCTGGAAGCACGCCTTCTGCACCACCAGCGCGAAGGCTAGCGGGAGCGTCGGGGTCGACACTGCACACAGCGACGCGACAAAGTTGGAGATCCAGAAGTAGTACGGGAAGTCGTCCAGCACGGGGGGCGTCGCCTTGACGGGGAACGGCATCTTGGAGATCAGCATCGTGGAGCTCAAAGACCACGCCGTCGTGACGACCGCAGCAACCACCACGCGAACGATCCACTCGTGGCCGCGCAGCATCGATATCCTCGACGTGATCACGCCGATCACGCCGACCTGCTGCGATGGGTCCAGGTCGAGCAGCTCGAGCGGCGACGGCGCCTTGGGCCGCGCCGCACCGATTGCTGCGGCCTCGGCGGCGGCGAGCGGGTCCGCGAAGCTCTCCCGGTCGTCGTCTCCCCCGCGCCAGTTGTTCGCGTACTCGTTGGTATCGCCGTAGGAGAAGGACGACGAAGTGGACTGCGTGTACCCGGACGCGAAGCTCTGGAAGTGCTGGGCCTCAGTGTCCTGGTAGACGGGGTTGTTCATGTTGCCGTGGTGCTGGCGCCGGCTCTTGTTGGTGGTGGCGCCGCAGTCGACTCCGCCGTCGTCGTCGGGGTGGCCGAACCCGTTGGTCGCAGACGCGCCGAAGCTGTAGTCGGACAGTGAGGGCGACGGCGGCCGCTTGTCGTTCTCGTACCAGTCGTACGTGACGATGAGCTGGTAGTGGATACGGTGCGCCATCCACGCGTACTCGTACATGCAGAGGCAGAGAATGACGACGGTCAGCATGGCGATCGTGAGCGCCGGCGGCGCGTACAGCAGCGCGCAGACCACCGCCGGGATGACGACGAGCCCCGTGAGGATGCGCAGCACCGCGTTGGAGAAGCTGATGCCGCAGTACGTCCACCTCGAGTAGATGCTCTGCTTGCGCGAGCGCGCGCGGCTGCGCTTGCGCTGTCTCCGCGGCCTCCGCACCTCGCTCCCCGGCCCCCTCAGCTGGCCCTGGAACGCGTCCTCCTGCCGCTGGAAGTCGTGCGTCTCGACGTCGTTCTGTGGAGTCTCGATCAGTGGAGGTGGCGGTGCCGGCGCTTGGGGCCGCGGCGCCTCCAGCTTGGAGTTGGACAGCGCCTGTGAGTACAACGGCGCGCCTAGGTTCCCTCCGGTGTCGGCGCTGTAGTTGCCTTGCTGCTGCTGCTGCTGCTGGTTGCCTGCGGGGTCGACGGCCGTGTCGCGCATGGAGCCGTCCTCCATCCCTGTGAACGTGCGCCGCAGCACGCTGCCACTGCTGCTGCTCGGGGCAGCCGCGGCGCTGTGCGCTCGCCGCGCGCGCGTCTCCGGGCTGCAGTAGAGCGTCGACATGACGTCCGAGGGCGAGTCAAAGTGGTTCGACTCGTTGTCCTCGTCGATGTCGAACAGCACCGACGGCCGCCGCGACCGCGCCGCGTACGCCGACTTGGCGCGCGACGCCCGCATCTGATTCAAAGGCGGCGCCGCTGCCGCTGCCGCTGGCGTCCTCCGGGGTCTGAAGGGTCGGGCAAGGCGTTGGCTTCGTCCGCCCGCCTGCTGCCTGTGCTCGCCGGCCGCCGCTGTTGTTGTGTATCGGACTGGCGCTGGCAAGGCCGGAAAGTCCTGCGGAGGAAGAGGAGGGAAGAGAAGGTTTGGGAGCAGATGTGTGCAGCACCACCTGGTGCGGTTGCCGCGGGATCAGCTGGTGGTGCGGAGATGGGGCGGCGGGTTTTCGACCAATGAGAGGGGGGTGAAGCGGTTATGGCCAATCATGCGCGGAGGTCGCGCATTACTCGCCAGTGAACTGGTGACGCGAACTGACTTGATCGACCTGGGTTTCGGACCACGTGACACGAGCGGATTGTCGGAAACACAATTATTGACGGGAGCGCAACGTGCCATGCAACATGGAAGGAGTCCGCGACTAGCGGACACATGGAGGCCGGGTGCTCAGGCGCAGTCGGCCTCGCAGTAGCTCTCGGGGCAATAGTTCATGGCGCAGTTGGCCGCGCACCAGGTGTCGAACTGCGTCTGGCCGCCGGCCCCGCGGTAGGAGCACGCGGCGCTGCCCGACGCGGACGTGTCCGCCGGTGCGACCGTGCCTGGCGTGGCGTCGGCGTCGGACGCGCTGCCGGTGGCGGGAGCAGTCGTAGTGGCCGCGGGAGCAGTCGTAGTGGTCGCGGGAGTGGCGGTCGTAGCTGCAGGAGCGGTCGTGGCTGCTGTCGACGAGTTGCCGCTAGCGGCGCCGCTGCCGTCGACGCTGACGCAGTTGTCGTAGATCTCCCACGGGTCGTTGTGCGTGGCGAGCCAGACCCAGCGCAGCTGACAAGAGGCGCCCGCGCACAGCGAGAAGTCGACCGGGATGGTCTTGTCGGTGTAGGTGGCCCAGCAGTCGTTGGCACTGGCGGCCTTGACGTCGTCCAGCCACACCTCGCACGGCCCGACGTGCACCGCCGAGATGTCGAACGTCACCTTGCCGTCGGTTGGCGCGGGCTGGGCCGCGGCGCTGCCGTCCGTGTTGCCGCAGGTCGAGCCAGCCTGGTCCGCGAGGTCCCGGATCACGGCCGAGCCCGTGTACTGGCCGGGCGTGCCGCTCATGGTCGCGGACGGCGCGTTCTTGTTGTAGATGTCCTTGAACGCGACCGTGGGCTTGCTGATGGAGCCGTGCGCCGCCACTGCCGCCGGGAGCAGGAGGCCTGCGAACGCGATGCGAGCGAGGGAAGACACCATTGGAGCTTGGGGTGTGTGGAGGTGGCTGGGCAATTGAGAAGTGAGACGAACCCCTCGAGTCGTCTACGAGCGACTCGAACAGAGCGAGCGCTGCTGTGCACACCTCATCCGCCCGCCGCCTGCCGCCCCAGTGTCCATCTGTGCGCCGAGAGCGTCTGCTGACTGGCGGCTCGTGCGCATATCAGGGCGATCACCGCGACGAACGTTGCACGCCATCGAGTCGGGCGGGGAAAGCCATGCCCACCGGGATACCTCATGGAGGCGTCGAGTAAAGGAGCTGGCGCTCGGTCTCGCTCAGGCCAGTCGATCGCGAGGCACATGGCGCTCGAGACCAGTTGGAGGCGGTTGCCGCGCGCCGTGATGACCGGCACCAGCGCTCGCGGGTTTGTGGTCGGCTTCGCCCAGCTGGCGGCACGGCAGAACGCACTTCGCGTGCTTCCCCGTCCTGACTCCCCGTCCTGACTGCGGACGACGTGCGAGGGCGGTGACGACGGCGGGGCACCCGATGCTCTCGGCTCGATCAGTGAGTTATTATACTCCGTTACGCAGTCCACCACGGCGTGCGGGCCGCGATCTAAGCTTATCTATCGTACAGGCCGTGGGCACTGCATCAGCCCTCGCGCGGGGACGTGCCCAGCACCTCGAACGCGTGCGGCGCGAACGTCTCGGTGTGGACGGCCTCGCGCCGCCACTGGTCCATCTGCAGCTGGCGCTGCGCCTCGAAGTTGCGCTGGTGGAAGCGCGCGGCGGCGTAGTCCACGCTCAGGCCGAGCGCCGCGAAGCCGAGCGCGCCCGTGGCGACCGCGCGCGGCCCGCGGTGCAGGTTCAGCATGGCGCCGAAGACGGGGAAGGCCAGCACGACATTCGCGCGCGAAAAGTCCTGCCGGAAGTACGTGACGCCCGCGAGCGCCAGCTTCATACCGGCCATTCCCACCGCCGCCGAGAACGCCGCCGCCGGGAACTTGGGCGTCGCGCGGCGCAGCGCCAGCGCCAGACGGCTGCGGCCGGCTGCGGGCGTCGCCGACCGGTACTCGGCCGCCACCTGGAAGGCCGCGAAGGCCGTCGTGCCGCCCACGAGCAGGTCCAGGTCCTCCTCCGCGAACCGCTGCCAGCGCTGGCTCATCGGCGTCTCCATGGCGCGGCGTGGGGGCTTCAGGGGGCGTCAGACAGCGAGGGGTCGAGGCGGCCGCTGCTCGGGGGATTCGGAATGGTGGGTCAGGACGCGAGTGCGTCAGGTGTCGGTCCAGCCGTGGGACCGTGGGATGTCAAACCAGAATATGTACCGTGATAATGCGTATAGGTGCGAGGCGAGAGATGATAGGTGAGGGGTACGGCGTAACCCTTTGTGTACCCTTGGTCATGAGCTACTATTCAAGTACAGTACAGTACTGTCGTGGGTTTTGCTGCCACGGCTCCACCGCCGTCATTCCGCGGGAAGCCGCCACCATTCCGAGCGTGATTACCTGTTCCATGGCACCTGTAATATATGATCGGTTTCTGAACATGATGCCGCTCAGAAACCTAACAATGATTCAACCCCTCTCGTAATATGATACCACGCTAAAACTATTCCCGTCACGCAGCGTCACAGCCGAGTCGACAAGTGAAGCGCGCGCGCACACTCGGGAGAAACAGGCGCGTCGTGGACGACCACGAGCGCGCGTGACCGACCGACCGACCGACCGACGGACCAGCGGCCATGCAGGCGCCCGCGCAGCCTCTGCTGGCCCCCGACGCGTCCGTCCCGCGCTCCTCCCACCCCCCGACGGCGCCGCCGCTTTCCCCCGACAGCAGCGGTACGGCCGCTGTTCTGGCGCCGGAAAACCCGGCGGACGCGCAACTCACCACTTCTTCCTTTGCTCTGCGCGCGCGCTGTCGACCGCGAAGACATCGGGGCGCTGCGGGCGGCGCTGCGGAGCCGCGGCGCGCTGTCAGAAGGCGCCCAGCGCGCCGTGGCCGCGTTCCTGGACAAGGTGGGCGGGCGGTCGTGTTGCGCGCGACGGGACGGGACGGAGACCGCTAAGCGTGTGCGTGCCCGACAGACGCAAACACTGCAGCAGACACACGGGCGCGCGGGCTCGGGGTTCGAGCGCGAGTACGCCGAGCTGTGCTGGAGCATCGACCGGGCGCCGTGGTTCAAGGCAGCGCTGACGCCGCAGACCAAGGAGACGCGCGCCAAGAACCGCTACTGCGACGTGCTGCCGTTCGACAAGACGCGCGTGCGGCTGCTCGGCTGCGACTACATCAACGCCAACCACATTGACGGCGAGTACATCGCGTGCTGCGCGCCCGTGCCTGCGGCCATCGCCGACTTCTGGCACATGGTCTGGCAGTGCCGCGTGCACGTCGTGCTCATGCTGACCAACTTCGTCGAGCGCGAGCGGCCCAAGGCGCACGTCTACTGGGACATGCGCGGCCAGGCAGTCGACTTTGCCGGCGTCCACGTGCAGCTGGTCGACGAGGCGGGCCACCACGAGCAGCAGCAGGCGACCGATGGGTTCATTACGCGCACGTTCCGCGTCTGGACGACGGACACGCAGGGCCGCGAGCTCGAGAGCCGCGTGGTCAAGCACCTACAGCTCACCATCTGGCCGGATCACGGCGTGCTGCGCGACTTCCGCGTCATCGCGCCGCTGCTCGAGAGCGTCAACTCGTTCCGTGCCGAGTCGACGCGCGCCAGCGGCGCCGACACCCGCGTGGTCGTGCACTGCAGCGCGGGGATCGGCCGCTCTGGGACGTTCATCGCGATCGACATTCTCCTCAAGCAAATCCAGCAAGCGATCGCTGCGTCTGCCTCCGGGGTTGCCGATGACGAGGCGGTCTGGACGCAGGCGCTGGACGTGGCGCGGGTCGTTCACCGCATCCGATCGCAGCGACCGGGCATGGTGCAGACACCGGTACGTTCCGTCTGAGTGATATGCGCGTGCGGTTCTCGAGCGCTAACACGACTGGCGCGCCGACCAGGAGCAATACGAGATGATTTACCAGTATTTAGCGACGATCCTGTGCAACCCTGACGCGTGGTAGCGGCCTCCACGGCGCCAGCAATCGCGCTCGCTTGCGATTAGGAGCAGACACCGTGCTAACCGCGCGCGTTTCGTGTACAGCGCGTGATCCGAGACCGCGCGAAGAATGCGAATAACACGATAGGCAGACTCTGCGTGCGGTGTTTGGCTCGCCTGCGGTCAATGTCGGTTCGTGCACGATGCACGGGGCGTTGCGAAACCTCGTCAGCCCCATGCTGGAGAAGAAGCCTCCTCGAGGATCTTGCCGGACCAGCATGCGAGGTGGACGACCTGCGCGAATTTGGATCAAGCGACGCGACCGTGGATCACGCGCAGGCTCCCCGTTCCCGGTCGTGATCACCTCGTCACTGAAGGTGTCCCGGTTGAAGTGGAATGATGTGGACCACGTCACCCGAGCCTGAGACGAGCCGTCCAGACGCATGTCTTTCTGTGAATTTCGCCGCCAAACCTTGGTCATTCCCGTAATTTCCTGCATTGCTCTCTGCTGACTCCGCCGCGACCGGCTCAGCGGGTCGGGCATTCCGCACTCGTTCTGATCGCCGCGCGCTTGGACGTCTCCCGAGGCTCCGACGGCCCCCGGACGACGCCCTCCGGCCCCGCGAGCGTTCATGACAGCCGCCGCGCGCGCTCCGCCGGCCGCTGCGGGCGACGCGCTGTCCCCCGTCGCCGAAGACTGCGCGTACCTGTCGCAGTCGTCGTCGTCGTCGTCGCCTCTGAGCACGGCGGAGGGCGGCGAGGAGCAGGGCGGCGACGGTCGCTGCCACGCCTTCTTGCGCATGAACGCGGTGCAGCGCTGCTTGTCGGCGGCGGTGCTGGCGCCGCTGGTCACGTACTTCCTCTGGGTCTCGCCCGCGTTCGGCACCACGACGGTCTGCAGCTTCGTCACCAGCACGTGCTCGTACGAATACGCGTGTCTGGCCAACCGCATCCGCCTGCGCCTGCTGACGCGGCTGCGCGAGCGCGACGCCGAACTGTTCGGCCCGCCCGACTGCTCGGTCGCCAGCGCCAGCGAGACGTCGTCGCCCCATTACACGGGCAGCTCGAGCGAGAGCACCGGCGCGGGGCAGGCGGGGCAGGCGGAGCGGCACGACGCCGGGGGCAGGCCCACCTCGAGCAGCAACCTTCGCAGCCGCGCGTCCGTGGACATGGTGCTACGTCCGAGCATGGACGGCGCCGACAGAGAGACGCGAGCGGTTGAGGAGGAGCGGTACCTCGCGCAGGTGGACAGCGAGCTGCGCGACCAGGAGGAGCTACTGCAGCAGTCGGCAGTGCTGCCGCCCGCCCGCCGCTGGTTCGGCGGCCGCGTGTGGCTGGCGGCGGGCCTGCTGTCGCTGCCCGTGTGCGCCGCGACGTCGGCAGTGCTGCTGACACTGGCTGAGTACGTGCCGCAGCTGGACCGCACCGAGTTCTACGAGTTCCGGTGGTTCTACGCCATCGCGACGACCTACGTGGCGTCCCTGTGCGCGTGCCTCGCGCCGGACGCGTCGTACGCGGTCATCGTGTACGCGCAGAACCTCGTCTTCACGGTGCTGACCATGCACTCGACCATCTGCCCCATCAACAACTTCCGGTGCGGCCAGTCCACGAGCCCCGCGACCTTCTTCGCCTGGGGGATGCTCGCGCTGCTGCTCTTCCGCTTCGCGACGACCCGCCACCGCGTGGTGGCGCTCATCAACTTCATGCTGGACGCGCTCGGGTTCGTGTACATCATCGGCAGCCTGTCCGTGCTCGTCGCGTTCGTGGACGACGACAACCGGTCGCTGTACCGCAAGCTGCTCATCGCGCTGCTGTACGTGGTCTGGGCCTCCGACTCGGGCGCCTACGTGACGGGCAAGCTGCTCGCGTACGCGCGGTACCCGCACTACAACCCGCTGGCGGCGCACCTGTCCAAGAACAAGGACTACGAGGGCACAGTGGGCGCCATCGCCTTCGGCATGGCCGCCATGGTGGCGGCCTCCGACCTGCTGGACGTGCCCGGGGCCACGGGCACCAAGCTGCTCTTCACAGTGCTGGCTGTGGTCGTCGGCCGGCTCGGCGACCTGTTCGAGAGCCTGCTCAAGCGCGCGGCGGGCGTCAAGGACTCGGGCTCGCTCATCCCGGGCCACGGCGGCGTGCTGGACCGCATCGACGCCCTCATGTTCGCCACGCTCGTCTTCGCGCGCTACTACGCGCTTGTCGTCTGAGCGCACGTTATTATATAAGCCGCCGGCCGCAATGGACGCCGTTTGTTTGTTTGCGCGAGTGCGTGGAGGGAGGGGAACACGTAGCTGGCATTGGCAAGAGAGAGGGCTCTTTGTCCGCGCACTCGTGACGCCTCGGCGTCCGCGCGCTCAGTACTTGGGGTCCACCGCGCGAGCCCAGTTCTGAGGAGCACGAGCGTCAGCACAGGCCGTCGAGCGACTGGGGGAAAGTCCCGGGGACGCACCTTGTAGTCGGGGTTGAACTGGAACTGCGAGTCGTCCAGGAAGAGCAGGTCCGCCAGCAGCACCATGAGCAGGAAGATCACCAGCGTCGCCTGCAGCAGCAGCAGCAGCAGCAGCATCAGAGACCCAGAGTTAGTTAGCGCAGGCGAGGCGGCGGGGTGAGGCGGTCGCGGACGCGCGCACCCAGGGCATCCAGGCCGCGTCGGCCGCCGCGAAGGCGATGAACGTGAAGAAGACGATCACGAGCAGCTGCAGCTGCTGCCGCCCGTTCGAGAGCCACATGCCGCCCATGGGGAGAAGAAGAGGAGGAGGAGGAGGCGACGGCGACCCGAGGAGATCCGACCGCCCGACTGTCCGATGCTTTGCTTGTGGAGTTTCGCGGAGGATTCGGCGGCGGAAACGCGCCTGGGGACCGCTCTTATTGGTTGAAAGACTGCATTTCACGAATTTCAGCGAGTGGGGTGCGGCTCGACGCCTATTGAGGTCATTTGATTGGCTGAGTCGTGTTCCAGGACGAATAGTCTCTCTTTTCGACCAATCGGGAGCGCGCAACACCTCCACCCGCGCTTTTTCGACCAGTTTGAACGCAGCAGGCAGCGAATCCCAGAAGCCATGCCGCCATCGCCGCCCGTGGCGGACGCGCCGTCCGTGCGCATGCAGCGCATGCTGCTGATCCTCAAGAAGGCGCTGGACGTGTCGGTGCACGGCGCGTCGGCCGTCAACCTGCGCGCGTGCGTGGAGAGCGAGTGCCGCGGGGATGCCGAGCTGCTGGCGCGCTGCTTTCCGGCGGCCGTGGACGCCGACGAGCTGGCCGCGCAGGCCGTGCTGAGCCTGCGCGGCAAGATGGAGGTCCGTCCCAGCGGTTGCGCGGTGCGGAGGCGGCCTGCTGACCCTCTACGCATGTGTGTGTGTGTGTGTGCGTGCGTGTGCGCGGCAGGACATGTTCGAGTGGCTGTGCGAGAAGCACGACGTGAACGAGCAGCTGCTGGCGCTGGAGCGGCTCATCCAGGCCGCCGAGGAGGACCAGCTGCGCGCGCTGGCCGAGCGCCGCGAGCGCGAGTCGGCCGCGGCCCAGCGGCGCAGGGAGCGCGCGAGCGCGGCGCCGGCCGGGCCCGAGCGCTCGCCCGAGGAGCTGGTGCGCGCCGAGCGGCTGCGCGTGCTCGAGGAGGAGCGCGCGCAGCTGCAGGCGCTGGCGGCCGAGCTCGAGGACGAGAACCGCCGCCTGCAGGAAGACGTGGAGGCGCGCCGCGCGGCCGCCGCGGCCGACGTGCAGCGGCTGCAGCAGGTGGCGGCGCAGCTGGACCAGGTCGGGCACCTGGCGCGCGACTACGCGTCCGCGCCGTGACGCGGCGCCAGTTGGATAATGGAGGGGTGAATGCACGTCTATTACTCGGGAGCACTCGAGCGCGCAGCTACAGACGAGCGGCGGCCGGCCGAGCGCTCGGCCGGCTCAGGACGGCTGGAAGAAGGTCTTGGCGGCCTCGTGCAGCGCCTGGCGGGACAGCGCGAGGCTCTGCTGCGACGCCGCCAGCTCCCGGCGCAGCTCCTCCAGCGCCGTGCCCTGCTGCAGACTGCTCACCAGCTCCTGCACGGTCTGCGCGTCCATGCTGGCCGCCCGACCCTTGCGCGCGTCCTCCGCGCCGCCGCTCTCCTCCGCCGCCGTCTTCCACTGCGCCGAGCCCTCCTTCGCCGGCCGCCGCTCGCTCTTCTTGCGGCCCCCATACGCGCCGCCGCCACTGCTGCTGGCGGCGGTCTTCTTCTTGGGCTTGTCCGCCTCTCGGCTCTTGCCGGCGCGCACTCCGGCGCCTCGCGCATTCCCGCTCGAGTCGCCTCGGCCGACGTTGCTCGCGAGCAGGGACGAGGAGGAGGAGGACCGGTGGTCCTGCGCCTCGACGCCAGAGCGGCGGATCGGCCTGGCTCGCCCGCCCACCGGCGGCTCGTCCTCGTCCGCGTCCTCGTCGTGCATCATCTGCGCCTGAGCACGACGAGCGTACGCGAAGGCCTCTTCCAGCAGCTTGGGGTCGATGGTCTTGCCCGCCGCGGCGCGCGCCGGTCGCGAGGGACGAGCCTGGTTGTCTCCCTGGCTGTTTCTCCGCGGCGCCTCTGCCTTGAGGTTCGGCAGCACGCTCTTGGCCGGCGCCGAGACCGCGGACTGCTTCTTGGCGGCCTTGGCGAGCGCCGACAGGCTCGGCGACGGCTTGTTGAGGAAGCTCTCGACCTCGTCCCAGAGCCCGCCGCTCGCCTCCTGCGGCTCCTCCTCGCCCTGGCCGTCGTCCTCCTGCTGCTGCTGCCCGTCGTCGTCGCTCGGCGCGTCGGCGAGCGAGCGCTGGCTGCCGCGGCTCCTGGCGCTGAGCGAGCTCTGGTCCGACCCCGCCGACCGCAGGCTGCTGCGGCTTGAGGACGCGGACGTCGAGCGCGCGCTGGGCACGAGCGGCAGCTCCACGTGGCTCATGGCGTCGCTGCGCTGCCGGGTGTCAGGCCCTGACTCTGGGGCGTCGCCGTCGCCGTCGCCTGCCTGGGCCGTCTGATAGTGGGGCGGACTGCTCGTGGTGACGCCCATGGGACGTCAAGAATAGCCAGCGACTTGTCCGCGGGCACGGGTATAAATACAGACCAACGACGCGGGTCCATTCAAAGCAGCACGTGAAAGAGGACCGAGTTGCCGAGCGCGAAGAGCAGCAGCTGGGCCGAGAAGCGCGCGGCCAGGCCGAGTGCTAGCACGAGCGCGACGCGCCAAGACGTGCCGGCCGCGGGGTCGCCCTCCCGGAGCAGCAGCTGCAGCGCGAGCAGGTTGGAGACGAAGACGATGCCGCCGATCACGTGCACGAAGGTCCAGTCGTACTCCCAGATGACCGTCAGCAGCGCGAACAGCTTGCCGAAGCTCGAGACGACCATGGCGCTGGCGTAGGGCGTGGCCGAGGAGGCCAGCGACGGCGACGGCGACGGATCCAAAGCGGTCGCGTCGTCAGAGTCGGGGCCCTCGCCCGCGACCACCCCGGCCCGGGCCTGCAGGTGCGCGCGCCAGCCGCGGCGGAAGGGGTCGAGCCAGACGAGCGCCAGCACGGCGCCGAAGTAGGCGAGGTCTTCGGCCAACGCGAGCGCGACGAGGTGCAGCGAGAACTGGCTGATGCGCAGGCCCGAGATGTGCGCCGTGTCGGCGAACATGGAGGCCGAGCGGAAGGAGACGCCCGCCTGGCGGTCGATCAGGTACGCCTTGACGTTCATGTCGAGCATGACGAGGATCGCGAAGAGCTTGAGCAGGGTACGCTGCCGGTCGGGTCGGCCGTATCATCAGCAGTGCGTCAGACCGTTAGCGCGGGGCGAGTGCGGCGCGAGGGAAGCGAGCGCAGCGCACCGAGTTCATTGGCGCCGGCAGGTTGTAGAGCACGTGGCGGTAGACCTGCGGGCGGAGCAGTAGCACCTCGAGGAAGAGCAGCACCGTCTCGTACTCGACGTACTTGTCCGCCACGCGGTTGCAGCCCGCGCAGATGACCAGCCGGATGTTACCCTTGCCGTAGTCGCGCACCAGCAGCGGCACGCGCGCGCCGCACTCGACGCACACAGGCGCCATCTCGACGCGGATACTTTCTGTCTGTGTTTGTGCTGGAGCTGCCGAGTTCGAAGAGGTCGCGCGAAGGTCGCTCCACGGCAAATGTCGTCTGAATGGCATGGTGTGGAAGGTCGCGCGAAGGTCGTTCGAGATGAGGAGGCGCTTCAAGAGCTGTTTGTTGATCCTGTCGTTGCCCAAATCCGGATCGGCGACCGACCGACCGACCGACCGGCCGGCCGACTCGACGACGGCGACGGCGGCGATGGCCAAGGACGCGCGCGGGGCGAGCGAGCTGCGGAGGCAGGAGAAGGTGGGGGACCCGCAGTTCGCGGACGTGGCCAAGGCCAGTCCGACGCGCTTCTCCGTGCCGGTGCGTGGGCGTTGAGTCGCTTGGGGGCGTGAGAGGCGAGCGCTGACCGGACCGGACCGGGCCGTGCGAGCACCAGGAGTACGACTTCCGCCGCAAGCGCTTCCCGGTGCGCACGGGCGTCGCGGCCGCCAGCCTCTTCGCGCTCGGGTCCGTGCTCATCTGGGTCAGCACGCGCTTCGGGCTGGACGGCGAGCGCCGCGGACTGTCCTTCTTGATCCTCGGACTCATCGGTGCGTCTGTGGCTTGGGGCGGTGGGGAACTGGCGGAGGGGGCGCGAGACTGACGGTGGCCGAGCGCCCAGCCTTCATCCCCGGTAGCTACGCGACCGTGCAGCTGTACGGCAGCTGGAAGGGCTGGAAGGGCTACGACTACAGCCAGATCCCGTCCTACGACGACTAGCGACCGGTCTGAAGGCCCCAGCAGCTGCAACGCTCTAGCTGACATGAATGAAGCGACACTGAGCGAGAGCACTGTGAATCCATGTTGGTTTGTGGCCGCCCCTCTATCTGCCGAGGACGGGTTCAAAATGCGGCGCTCTAGTGCCCCCTGGCCCTCTCTAGCGCCCGCTGCTCTACGCGGACGTGGTCAGGATGAACGGAGACGACTTGCGGCGCAGACTGTGCTCCTCCGCCGATCGCAGCGCGCGCAGCAGCCGCGTGGGGGACGACGACCGGCGCGCCGCGTAGAACTCGGCCTTCTGGAATATCCGCTCGGCGGACGCGACCTCGACGGGCGGCGCGCTCAGCAGCGGCAGCAGGTTCTCCTCGTGCTCGGCCTGCGGGTTGCTGCGCTTGGCGACGACGTAGATGCCGAGCAGGATGAGCAGCAGGCTCAGCGAGTAGACCACGTAGTGCCAGGACGACAGGTGCTTCATGTCCTGGAAGAAGCACAGCCCCGAGATAGCGCCAGCCAGGATGTAGCTCGCCTCGTACAGGTAAATAACGACGACCGCGTCCTCGACCTTGAGCGCCTCGTTGAGCAGGTAGAGCCCGAAGAGCGCCGTGCCGATGGCCCCCACGATGCACACGTACGTGAGCGGGTGGCGCCAGATGCCCTCGCCCGAGTCGTCGTGCAGCAGGCGCATGGTGGCCGCGAGGAAGAAGAGCTGGCCGCTCATGACACCGGCGAACACGCTGATGCTCACGCGCGACGACTGCGACAGCTCCACGCGGCGGTTGCGGCCGGGCGTGCCCGTCACGTCGATGTCCGAGCGCCTGGTGCACGTGAAGTGCAGCGCGTGCTTGGCGTGGTGGATGAGCACCACAAGCACGACAAACAGCACGACGCAGTAGAGCAGGAACGGGAACGTGACGAACCGCGAGGCGAGCTTGTCGATGGGTAGCAGCGGTGTCTCGTGTGTGCCCGAGACGCCGACCAGGACGCAGCCCGTGAAGATGAGGAACGCGCCGACGAAGTCGTTGGTGGTCAGGCGCTCGTGCGGCAACAGCATAGGCCCCATGAGCGTGTTCCAGCCGATGGTGAGCCCCGCCATGGGCGCCAGCAGCGACTGCGTGGCGAAGCAGTAGGCCACGGCGCCAAGCGCTGGGTTCATGACGAGCATGGAGAAGAGCCCCGAGTAGAAGTAGAAGCCCCATGCGTTCGACCCCGCGCGCCGCGGCACATACCCGTCCACGACCGCGTGGCGGCTCTTGCCGGCGCGCTCGTCCTCCTCCTCGTCGCGCTCGCGCTGGTTGTGCGCCAGCTTGAGGAAGAGCTTGCCGAGGATGCCGAAGACGCTCGAGACGGCCGAGAGGAAGAGCCCCAGCGGCCAGCCGAGGAGCCACATGGCGGCGGTACGATCCGGGGGCTGGGCGGCCGAGAGTGCAGTGAAGCGCCGGTGAAGTGCTGGGGGCGGCGAAAACGACCGGCGAGGCGTGCGAGACACGCGCGCAGCGACGGACCGGAAGGCGGCGCGAGCGCTGGAGGCGGCGGCAGAAGAGCTGCTCGGCGCGGAGAAACCTCGTCTTTGGGGTCGAAAACGGACGAACGAATGCGACGCGGTCGCGAAATCGCGGAGGTGGATGGACAGACTCAGGTTCTCAGATTTGGACTCAGAAGTCCATCTGGGACAAGATATCTTGATTAAGTAGTTGATAATACATTTTGAAAATCGATCTAAAGTTTTTTAGCCCCAATATATCCTGAATAGTTCAGCAGTTGTTTTCTCCAGGGGCGTTTAAACATCCGTTTGAACCATTCATTTCCCGTTTATAAGGTATACCAGGGATCCGTCACCATCTACAATATTAGGCGGGTTTCAGGCGCTGAGTTTCAGGTGACGATTCACACTTCAACAGCCTCCTTGGATCTTCACTGGTTGCGACTGTTTAGGGAAAGAATCACTTGAACTCAGTACGACAAAATGTTGAAGACGAAATATGTCGCTAATTGTATGACTCCCCTGACAAACGTGATTATCCCGTGTCAAGAGTCAGTGTCGTGGTTTTGAACATCAGAATGATAGGGAATGAGCAATGGGGAATAAACCTTGGTGGGATTATATGAGAAATTGCAATATCAACCAAGCAGCAGGCCTGACGGTAAAATCCTGATTCTATTGAAATCGTCGGATTATCGGATCTTCTTGTCAATGAGATGTTGGACGGCACGTCCTATATTTTCGAAAAACTGAAAATGCAATTTGGTTGATGTGAAGCTTTGCTTTGAATTGTTTCCGATTTTATGGGACAAAATCCAACATAATAGCGCTAATAAAAAAAGGAGTTTAGGGTTTAGGGTCCCTAAACGGGAACCTCCCATATAGTGAAGCCCAGTCAACTTGGCACGCCGAGCGCCACTGCCAGGGAGGTTCCCTTTTTGATACTTAAGCTCTATCAAAAATGCCAAGAGGTTCCCGAGCCAC
>JAADYB010000279.1:0-27302 GCA_023338075.1 Phytopythium litorale
AGCCGAGCCGAGCCGAGGAAGCCAGCATGCGCGCGGACAAGTCGGTCTCCTTCTCCACCGTGACCGTGTACGAGTTCGGCGTGGCGCTGGGCGGCAGCGCTGTGCCTCGGCGCGGAGGGCCGTCGGTGGGGCTCGCGCGCACGCCCTCGCGCGTGTGGAGTGCGCCGCTGGACGCGCTGGCCGACAAGAAGAAGAAGAAGCGCCGGCGGACGCCCGCCAAGCCCGCGGACGAGAGCGAAGAGAAGCCCGCGCGGCCGCCCAAGCGCCGCCGCCGCGTGCGCTGGCTCAAGCCGCGAGACCGCGTCGCCATGCTGGAGAAGGCTGGCTGCACCGAGCGGCAGATCGTGCGCATGATGACGGAGAGCTCGGACATCGCCATGTCGCGGCGGCTGTGTCTGTGCGTCGAGGGGTAGAGCAGAGCGTCCGTCGACCTGCGCGCGCCGCTTGTGAGTAGAACACGCCACTAATATATGCACATGCCCATGGTGGGATCGATCGAAAACGCGTCGCGCGTGCTGCCTTGTTATAATAGAGGTAGGGTACAGCGGAGGGCGAGCGAGCCTCGGGCTACACGCGCAGACACAGGCGGCGCGACTGCGCGATCCGGGACGACTCGAGCAGCATGCGCAGGATGCGCTTCTCGCTGTAGCCGGCCTTCTCCAGCATGGCGACGCGCTCCAGCGGCTTGAGCCAGCGCACGCGGCGCTGAGGCCTCGGCTGGCCACGGCGCTTGACAGTCCGCGCGTCCTCTGCCACGGCGACGTCCTCCACGGCGTCCAGCGGCGCGCTCCAGACGCTCGAGGCCGTGCGCGCGAGCCCGACCGACGGGCCGCCGAGTCGCGGGACGGCGCTGCCGCCCAGCGCCACGCCGAACTCGTACACGGTCACGGTGGAGAAGGAGACCGACTTGCCCATGCTGGCGTCGGACGACGGCAGGGCGGCGGTCGAAGGGCGGAGGTGTCGAATGGCGGCAGGGTGTCGGTCGGGATGCGGACTGAGCGCTCTCGCCCCCTCCCTCCCCCAAAGGCCCAACCGAAGGCCCATAGTGACGCGATCCACCCACCACTGGTGATCCGATCGACCGCCGCCCTCCCTTCTTTCCCCCCCTCTCTTCTCCCCCCGAGGGGGCTCCGCCACTCACTGTCAGTAGGGCCGCCGTCCACACTTGGCTCGGCGCGCACGCGCGAGCACTGGCGACGCCCCACCCCCTCCAAAGTGACCACGACACATACAAATCACAAGTGACTCGCGCCTCAGTGGCGGAGGCGGCTCAGACATGTGGAGGTGCCAAAACCAGAAGCGGACAGCTCGCAGTGGACGATCAAGGGTCGTCCACTGCCGTCCGCCCAGTACCCCTATCCACTGAGTGTACACCTACCCCTGCAACAAGACCTACCCCGTACGCATAATCACATACACATGATACCTCATCACGAAATCAGTCGCGTAACTTTGCTGGGGTACCCCTTACAAGGTCCAAGTGATTCGCAGGTGGCTGCACAGCCGATGAACATGCCTGAGTGACCGACACCGGCGTTTGCGTGAGAAACCACCATCACTTCCTCACAGACCTGCGACGCGCTCCAACCCTGTCCGAATGATGGTGCTGGTGCGCAATGCGAAGCCCCATCGTGCGAGCTTGCGAGCTTCAACTCCTGCCTGCGTCAACTGGTCGAGCGTGTGACCCGCCCGCCTGGGGTGCGCACAAGTGCTGGCGAATGCTTGTCGAGACTGGCGACTCGGTTGACAAGGGGGGGGGGGTATCTTTTGTACCCAAGGGGGTACACAAGACGGTACCGTACCATAATATCCGAGAGCTCACTTCTTGGGTTACACAAAGTGTACCCTTCGCACACGATCTGGGTGAACACACCGGGAAACTGAAGGGGTACTTGCGTGTCAGTCCAGCTGTGCGGTCTGCCTCCTGTACAATCCACTGCACTGTCAACCGCTGCCATGCGATGAAGGCCTTCCCGCCTTCCCGCCTTCCCGCCTTCCCGCCTTCCGGATCTCGCGCACGCTGTGGCATAACTGCCTCACTATCGGCCGACAGCCAAGGAGCAAGCCCTTGACAGCGAAGCACGAGAACGTCGGTGTTAAATGCTGGCGGCAGCGCCGTGCTGCATCTTCCTTCGAGACACGGACTGATACACAAGTGGCACAATCTGAAAAGAGGCGCGTCTCTGCGACACCTGCCCTTGATCCGGGTCAAGAGCCCTTAATAAGGGGTGGCTCTCCACTACTATAAACGAGTGAACACAGCTGTTTCTGTGCCGGTTCAGTTGGGTTTTCCCTGCCGTGCAGACCTGCACTTTTGCCAAAATTAGAACCACGGCTGGCCAATCTTCAACCCGGGTTCGGTTTCATCAGCTTGGCTTCCGCTCCGACCCGACCCGCAAACCCGCCGTCGTTGTGCACCCAAGTGAATCCTCCGACCAGCTGAATATGGGCCAACCCATGATCTTCAAACCCATAACAGACCCAGACCCGGCCCACGGAGTGTGCCCACCACGAGGTCAACTCTGCGCTGGAGCACCCCAAGCTTTCCAGTCGGCCCAGGAAGGGCGAGAAAGAGCCGCAATCTGCGAGCGCAAACGCCTCCAAGTGCGCGACATCCGCCCCCGCCCCCCCTCCGCGCTTCTGCCACGGATCGCAGTGGCGGCGAGGAATCATGACAGGCCCGACGTTGGGCTGGTGTCGGGCTGGCGTAGTGCAATGGTAGCCCCATGGTTGTAGGGCCGTGGTAGGTGAGCGAACCGTGGCAACCTTGAATGGAGGGACCTTCCGCACCAGCAAGCGGTTCGCGGTAGGAGACCGAATGGAAGATGAAAGGGCGAGGAAGTGGGGGGGGGGGCGATCGGATGCATGCATGAGCCTGAAAGGAATCACGGGTGGGGCGGGCGAAGTGGGGAACAAAATCATCAAAATCTACTATTTGCGCGCGTGGCGATCGATAGCTCCAGTGCAGCCGCGAGGCCCACTCGGTCACTTAAATACTCGGCGCTCCTAGTCTACCGCGCGTCGTCTGGGGCGCTGCTTCCGTCCGGGGTAATGGTACACACACTCGAGTAGCGCGAGTAGGGCGTCTAGGCGAAGTTGGCGGGGATCATGCGCGGCCGGCCGAGGAACGGGCGCTCGAGCGCCACATCCGAGGGAGCCACCGCTGGGGGCGCCACCGCCTTGCGCTTCCGGGCCTTCCGCTGCTTCTGCTCGGCGATGTCCTCCACGAGCGTGCGCCTCCTCGAGCCGAGGATGATGTTGGTCTCTCGCGAGAAGCGCAGGATCATGCCGTCCGACACGCCCGCGGCCTGCAGCAGCCGCACGCGCTCCTCGGCCGAGAAGCGGTGCACGCCCTCGCTGCGCTCGGCCATCTCGCCCACCTTGGTGGTCCACGTGAACTCTGGCGCGTCGGCCAGTCCGATGGACGGACCGCCCTTGCCGGGCACCGAGCTGCCGCCCAGGCCGACGCCGAACTCGTGGATGGTGATCGAGTCCCAGCGCAGCCGCTTCTTGGGCCGCTCGGCCGGGCTCGTCGCTCGGCAGTCGTGCGCCGTGTGCTGCTGCTGCATGTCGGCGTCCGCCGCCGCCGTGTCCTTAGGTGCCATGGTCGAGTTGCTCGCGATGCAGCTAGCTGGTCGGTCGATCCGCTCGTCGTCTCTTTTGGGGTGCGGCGCGTTTTGCTCTGTGGTTGCCCCCCTTCGAGGTTGCCGTCGTGTTTTTTTGGGATGGTGGGGTGCCCCAGCCCAGTGAGTGCCGGTCGAGGCGACTGTGTATCTGGTACCGGGCGGACGCGCGGAGCGTAGGGAGGGCTAGGGCGAGCGGACGAGTCTCGACGAATGCATGCCAGTTTTTTGGTTGACCTTCCGTCTTGTCACACCTTTCTCGCCGTCCTCCATTTCTAGCGGACGGGGTAGGGCACTCGTCCGCCCAAGAAGCGGTGCTCGTCCACCCCACCACCACCTGGAAAGAACTGCCAAGTCTGCTGCTGCCAACTGGATCTTGGGGTCGGTGCGTCGAGCACGGAGCCTGCGGCTTCTTTCGTCCCGTCGACGCCTCTCAACGAACGAGACGACCCCCTCCGTCCTTGGCCCAACGACCGACCGCACGGACGGGAGGCGGGGGCGGCGCGAATGGCGGCGCGAGGCGCACGCAGTGGGACGGCCGGTAGTGGCTTGCGTCCCCCGAAGGCTGCCCGATCCATGATGCCGGAGCCAAAGGGCAAGTCCCTACCGTACGTCCACTGGCTCGACACGTTTAGAAACAAAAAAATCCGATCGCAGATGATATCTGCTGGCGGCACTCGGCCTGCAGTTGATCCACGCCGCGGATTTCCTGGATGCCCCCGCCGCCAAACCTGCCAGGTTGCACTTCATTTCGTGGCTTCATGGCGGCTCGGCATGCATCCTCGATCCCATCCGCCATCCCACCCGCCAAGGCCCAACCGGGACGCTATTTCCGGCTCGGTTGGCGGCCCAAAGCCCAGTCCTTCAGTGGTGCCAGTACTCGGCACGTCGACAGGTCGCGGCAAGTTACAGCATAACCTCCCCATCGCATCGTGCACGTCCACCGTAACCGTTCGCTCTGGTCCCTTCAACTGATCACACTCTCGTGCGTGGAGGGCGGTTGCCCCCTCGTGCCCACCCGGCGGAGATGACTGCCGCCGTATATCTGCTGGTCACATGTCGGGCGGCGATGTATAATAGGGCAGGCCCATGGAGTCAGACGCGAGCAAGACGGAAGGAAGACTCGGCTTATTCACTGACGCCGCGCATTACTCACCGCCGGTTGAAGCACGACGCCACGACGCGCGCGCAAGTGTTCGGAGACGAAAGCACAAGTCGCTTCAACCGCGATCATCAATGGAACTGCACCCCAATGACCCCCTGCCACCCGCTCTATCGTCCGCCCTACCGTCCGCCCACCACCCACCCTACTGAAGAGCGTTCGAGGACGGACGACCGCCCTTATCATGGCGCCAGCTTCCACCATTCGATGCTTCCACGCCCTCCACGCGACGCCGAGAAGGGCTTGACCCATGGCGGCCTGTCACGTCGGGTCAGCGCCTGCCGCTTCAGGGCTTCGGCAGGAGCTGCGCCGTCATGTCGTCGTGCTCGTGCAGAAGGCCCACGGGTCGGTTCTGCAGCTTGAGGAACCACTTGAAGTAGATGACGGGCGCCGACAGCACCAGCACAACCACCAGCACGACTGACTGCGTCCAAGCGCGCGCCACGGCGCTCACGGCGAGCAGGTACAGCGCGAGCTGCGCGGCGGCGATGAGCCCCGTGCAGTACAGGTCGGCGCGGTTCTCGCGGTCGATCTCGCGGATCGCGTGCTCCTGGAAGCACGCGTGTTTGATGCGTCCCCAACGCCCTGGCGGCCGCGCGAAGCGGAAGAAGCGCCGCAGGATCTGGTCCGACGGCGCCTTGGTGAACGCGCAGACGCCCAGGCTCGCCACCATGGACGCCGTCGACGTGACCAGGAACGCCGACAGCTCCTCGAACTGCGGGTCGAAGCTGCTCCGAGTCGACAGTTAGCAACAGTGGGCCGTGCACTGCAATCCATCACAACGACGTACATGAAAATGGCGAAGGCGGCGATAAAGCCAGCAGCGACACCCGAGAGGCAACTCACGGCGTTGAAGCGAGCCCAGTACCAGCTGAGGAAGAACGGCCACATGAGCCCGCCGGCGAGAGCGATGGTCATGAAGCCCCAGATGCGGTTGATGGTCGTCACGTCCAGCGACAGCAGCAGACCCGCGAGCATGACGGCGAGCGTGGACGCGCGCGCGTTCCACAGGAGCTGCCGCTCGGACGCCTTGGGGTTCAGAAGCGCCTGGTAGATGTCCACCGCCCAGTAGGAGGACGCGCTGTTGATGGTCGTGTCGAACGTGGTGAGCGCCGCCGCGAGTAGAGCGGCCAGCACGAACCCCTTGACGCCGACGGGCAGCATCTTGTCGATCACGATGGGCACCACGCGCTCGGGGTCGATGGGCACTGGCGAGCCGTCTCCGCTGCTCGTGACCGAGTAGTGAATGGCGAGCACGGCGACGCCCCCACTGAAGGCCCACCGCAGGCCGAGCAGCACCATGGCGAGGAAGGTCTGCGACCGCACTTCCCGCTCCGACTTGGTCGCGAGCACCGCCTGGAGGCCCGACCCGCCGGGCCCAGACGCCGACCGCATCGTCTGCAGCAGCAAGTACGTGCCGATGACGACGCCGAACGAGTTGTACATGGCGTAGGACGCGTCGGGCGGGAGATGGAGGTGGCCCGAGGGAACCGCCGTGGCCCACGCGCCGCGCGTCGTGTTGAACTGGACGAGGTCCGTGCTGCCGTCTCCATTCTTGCGCGGCATGAACACTGGGAAGTGGTCCGGCAGCGCCACGGCCACACCCATGCCGGCAACGATGATGAAGGACGCGAAGATGAAGAAGCTCTGGTACACGTCCGTGTAGACGACCGTCGTGTAGCCCGAGGCGACCGTGTAGAGCAGCGCGACGGCCATGAGCAGCGCGGCGGCCCAGAACTCGGGCGGCAGGCCCCACCAGGCCGGCACGTCGACGAACTCGGTGAAGAACTTGCCCCCGCCGACGGCGAAGTAGGTGACGGCCAGCACGCCGCTCGTTATGGACGTGATAGCGATGGTCGTGCGCAGCAGCACGGCCTCTCGCCGGTCACCGAAGCGGAACTTGATCCTGTTGCCGCACGCGCACAAAGGAGCATCAGACCACCGCGACTGGCGCTGAGGCAGCCCATAGAGAAAGAGAAGGAGACACGCACCATTCGCCGCGCGTCTTGACGGGGCAGCGGCGAGAGAGCTTGCCCGTGTAGGCGAGCTGGAAGGCGAGGAAGAGGCAGAGGCCGCCGCGGATCTCGATGTACATGCCCTGCACGCCCAGCGCGTACACGAGCGCCGTATTGATCATAGTGCCCGAGATGTCAATGTACGAGCTCACGTCGGCCACTGCGAGTGCCCACCACGCGATGCGCCGGCCGCCCAGGTAGTACTCCTCCAGCACGGCGTCTCCGTGGCTGGCGGCAGTCGTGCTCGTCTTGTCAAGCTCGCGCTGCAGGCGCTGAGCCGCGCGCTCGCGCCGCTCCTTCACAGTGAAGAAGAGGCCGACGAGCAGCACCGAGAGCAGATAGCCGCCGCATAGCGCGAGGTCCACGGCGCCCAGCGTCGTCGTCGACATGGCGGCCATCGGCATGTCTGTCGGCGGTGCCGCCTCCATTTTGACTGGCAAGGTCGGGAAGTGGCGGGGGTACGTATGCGTACCCCAGGGGTATGACGTAACTGGTTACTCCGAGCAGGATGTTGATCGGTTACGTGGGACGGCGCCAAAACGGCAGAGCGAAAAAAGGGCGGGCATGTTTATGTCATTATCGGCGGATGTGACGTGTGAGCACTGGGGGAGTGTAAGTGTACGAATGGCAGCAGGGGATGGACGACGTGGAGCACTGCTGAAAGAAGGCCAGCATACAAGGCGCCAGTCAGTGTGTGCGGATCAATAATTCGCGCGACCTCATGCATCCACGAGCCGACGAGGCCGCCACGAGAGGAAGGAAGGTCGCTGGCGACTCGCGAGAAGCGGCGCCTGCCATGGCCTCGCGGGCTTCATGCACTTGCGTGGGCGGAGCCAGCTCTGTTATGTATGAGGCGGCCATGATGGGTTCGCCGCCGTTGGGGCGGAACCGGAGACGAGCGTGATACATACACGTATCTCATCTCAGCCGAACAATTACAGCAATGAAGCCGGCATGCCAGCTCCATTGCGGCTATCTGTCTGCTCCCTTCTTCCACGCGCTTCCCCGAGAACGCGTCGGCGAGACAAGCGCCGCGCATCCCGACGCCGCAGCTGCGCCGTCGATGGAGCTTGTAGACGACCGCTGGCCGGACCCTTGGTCCCAAGACGCAGCATGACGATCAACTCCTAGCCAACAGCCCGCGCTAATCCTTCCCAACAGCGCAAGTATCAGCATTGTGCGGGCGGTGCAGGTCGCCGCATCGCTGCGGGTGGCGGTGGTGGATCCTCGCGGCATTTGCGCCGCAAGCCGGCGTCGCCAATCCATCTGCTCACCAGCGCTTTTGTTACACGTTTAGGGTCTACCACATTATAATCAGTCCATTGTGGTGCAAACAGCGACTAGATAGTGTTTGACACATGGAAATAGACAATTACAGGACCACACCACATCACGCACGCCGAAAAAAAACGAGGCGGGCATGACGCAGCGGCGGCAACTGTGCACATGCAGATCGCTGGCGCGCGCGCTCGCCGCTGGCTCGAGGCCTCGCTCTCTGGAGCGCCCGCTGGCCTCGCGTCCTGGCGACTGCAATTGCCCGCTCGACCTATTGCGGCGGTGGAGGCGGGCGGCGGCTTATGGACGCAGGCCAAGGTTGCGCTCCGGATCGGCGCACGTCCGTCGGTTTTTTGCATTTCCTGGCCGGCTGAAAGCGGGGCACAGCTTGGCCGCATCCATCAATGGGGCATGGCGGAGATGGAGGAAGAGCACTAGTCGTGACGAGGGTCTTGCCGCGACGCTGCGCGCCTGAGAGCGGTCTGCACTGGCGATCCATCGTCTTGGTCAGAGCCATTGTCCGTGGCGAGCCAACGCTCGCACAGCTGATACTGCCGTGTTGCTGCTTGTTGCGTGGCGGATGGTGGCCAAGCGGTTGAGTGGGGTAGTTCTGTAAAGCCACTTGTAGTCGCGATGGTGGCCGCGCTGTCGGCTCCGATCCACGCGCGGGCAACAGTGATCTGTACGGGAGTATGCACGGGAGCTTGGCCAAACCATATATTCACTTTATATGAAGAAGAATTGGTCTCCTGGTGGGTGGCCACTTGAGTTGAGCGACTGCGGCTGCGTCGTGGTGGCGCTTCCGGCCCCGCCCGGCCATCGAGGTGCTCGGCTGGTACTATTCCGGTGTAGATGCCGCCGGCAAGTGGGGGGAGGGAGGGAGGGACGGACGGGGGAAGCTCTATGTCTTGGAATAACTTACACGCGCCGCTGCCGTGCGCGCGCCTGGCACCGAGTCGGGACGCAGCGTCGGAGAGCAGGCTCGCCTTGGAAATAGTTAGACGTAGTTGGCCGGGATCATCCGCGGGCGGCGCAGCGACACGGCGCACGGACGCTCCAGCACGGCCTGCTCAGCCGTGCGCTTGCGCGACTTCTCCTTGCGCTCCTCGGCGAGGTCTTCCAGAAACGTGCGGCGGCGCGAGCCGAGGATGATGCTTGCCTCCTTGGCGTGGCGCTCGATCATGCCGTCCGACACGCCCGCGGCCTGCAGCAGCCGCACGCGCTGCGCCGGCGAAAAGCGGTGCACGCCCTCGCTGCACTCGGCCATCTCGCCCACCTTGGTAGTCCACGTGAACTCTGGCACGTCGGCCAGTCCGATGGACGGACCGCCCTTGTTGGACACGGCGCTGCCGCCCAGGCCGACGCCGAACTCGTGGATGGTGATCGAGTCCCAGCGCACCGTCTTCCTGGGCTTGGTACGCTGCGCGGCGTCATCCATTGCCTCGTCGCAGTACATGTCGTCGGCCGCGCGCTCCAACTGCCGGCAGTCGGCACACAGCACCGCCGGCTCGCCGTCACCCTCGGCGGGAGCGGTCAAGGAGGCGGAGGCGGAGGCGGAGGAGGAGGAGGAGGAGAGCGAGGAGGGGGCACAATGGCCGCCGCAGCTCTCGCAGCACGGCCTACAGGCGCGAGCGTGGGGGTGCATCTGCGCGAGCATTGGGGAGGGGGAGTGCTCGAAGCCGCGGACGCTGGAATGCCGGAATGGGGCGGGCGACAGTCGAGCGGAGCGGAAGCGCTTGTCGCCGGGGACACTCACCCAGTCGGTTCGGTCCATACTCAGTGCCCGATCGGTCCGCTCCGCTCCGCTCGCGTAAAGCTCTGCAAATCGGTACGCGGGTAGGGGTACGCCCGCGGGCGGACGAGGTTTTAGCGGACGAGACCGAGGTTTTATCGATGGCCACCTCGAAGAGGCGCAAGTGGCTGATGCCAGTCGCACCACGAGCAGGGGGCTGGCAACAGGTGGGATACGGTACTGCTTGAAGGCGGCAGGGCTGCTGCCACCGAACCTGTCGCACGAAAATGCGGAACTCGCGAAGCTGCAAATACCAAAGAAACGCAGTTGCAGCTCGACTGACGGGTTCTTCGGTTCTTCGACATGGACGGCATCCAGATGCTTGCTCGTGCTCCGTGCTCGCAGTACAGACTGCAGGCGCGTTCGAAGCCGCTGGGGGCGAACGCAGGCTGACAGGACCCGAGAGCACTGCGCTGCTGTGGGATGGCGGATCAGATGGCCAGTGGACTGGAAACCTGCAGGGTACAGCGTACCCAAGTCTCCGCGACGTCGTCGTCAATCACGGCTCTACCTGCTACACTCGATACGTTCCAGTGAACGGAACCGTGAGAACTGATACGGACATGGCTCCACTCCACACTTGCTGTACGGGACAACGTACATGTGGGACTGAAACAAGGGCTAGGGTGTCAAAGGCGCTTCGTTTGCAGCAGCTAATTGAACTGGTTCAACTGGACAACAGAGTGACACGGAACAACACTCTGAAAGACCGCATGGATCCCATCAACTCCACCTGCTTTCACGAGGGTATTGTTTTACAAAGGTTCTTATCCAACCAACCGCGTGTCTACAAACGACATTGTCCGCTATGCGTTTGCACAAGCTATCCAAACTCCGAGCAACTGATCCCACACCATATGAACACCTTCGAGCAACACGCACGGCGTGTCATGTGTCCTTCAAAAACACTCCGAATAGTAGACCCTAGACACCTTCCTCACTTCCAAAACGGCAACCAACGCCGCAGGCAAGTCGACCGACCGCGTCGGAAAGGACGGCACGGCAGATCGCCGAGCATGCCGCAGCGCTACGTGGCACTGCGCATGGCGGATGCCCGCGCGCTGCGGGGGGACTACCCGAGGGTGCGGTACGCGTCGTCGGATGCGCCGCCGCCGCTTTCCTCGGGCGTGAGCGCGTTCCTGCCGCACGCGCAGAGCTTCGCCGGGTCGGCGCGCAGTCACCGACCGCCTGTGAGGAGCAGTAGCGACGCCACGGGGCTGTACATGGTGATGGCGCTCGACGGAGACGAAGGGGAGGATGGTGCGGTGGACGTGGGAGGACGGGGGGGCGAGGACGAGGCGTCGTCGACGGACGAGCTGTCGACGGAGGACGCGCTGAGCCTTCTGGGGGAAGAAGCCACTGCACGTAAGCGGTCTACTGGGCACACAGCAGCGGGTGGAGATAGAGCAGGCGGATGGGTGGTGGCCAAGGAGTCCATGTTCCTCGTGTCCGCCTTCCTGGTGCTCTTCACGTCGGGCGGTCTCATCCTCGGGTGCGTCCACTTGCTGGCTGGTGATATCCAACGTGTGATTGATGGCGCTAATCACCTTGCTCTTTATATGATGTATACAGCTTTGGGCCCGTTTACTCGACGCTCGTGAAGGAAGGCCAGTGGTCGGAGCTCTGCTCCATCGACGGCCTCCCCATTCCCGGTGCCGGTGGCGTTCTCTGTGCCGCGCAGGAGATCCGCCTGCAGTACGTCTTCTCGACCAGCTTCCTGTGCCTCAGCGCCGCCAATGCGTTCTTTGGCGTGCTACTCGACGTGGTTGGCCCTCGCGTGACGGTCGTGCTCGGGCTGAGTCTGTCTGCTCTCGGGAACGCGGCGCTAGCGCTTGGCGACTCGAAAGCTGGCACGGGGTCCCTGATCATTGCCGGGTACGCAATGGTCGGCGCAGGCGGCATGGGCTCCTACCTGGCCTCGTTCCAGATCCTGCAGCTGTACCGAGTGCAGGGGTTCGTGTGCAGCACGCTCTCGAGTCTGTTCAACTGTTCGGGATATGTCTACATGCTGCTGCAACTCGACCACGGCGTCACGCGCCAGGAGTTCTTCGGTGTATACGGGTACGCAGTGTGCTTGTTGTCTCCTTTCATGATGGGAGCGGTTTGCTTTCTTCCTACTCTCCCAGCTAACCTACTGTATGCCATGCTTCTGTAACAATCTGCTCAGACTCTTGGTGGTGGTGTGTGCGTCGCTCAGCTTCTTGCTATTCCCGACCGCCAACGTCGTGGCCGCTGCCGACCACCTCGTAGTCCCAGGACTCCGTCTCGAGAAGCTCCAGATCCACGTAAGTGGCATCCTCCATTGTTGAATGTTCAAACTGAAACCCTTTCCTAACTATTAGCCGTGTTGCCACGCGCAGGCACCGGTGGGCCTTCTGGATGGATTGAAGCGCGAGCTTGAACACCGCCCGGACCTGTGGTTCTTCGCCATCTTCTTCGGTTGGATCTCGCTTCTATTTGCCTTCGCGGGCGGCGCGCTGCCTAGCCTGCTGACACGACTCGCGGGGGTTAACGAGAGTGCAGCCGCCACGTTCACCAATGTGCTGTATCCAGTCCTCGTCAACGGGACCTTCCTGTATTCGCCGGCAATCGGCTACGCGATTGATCGCTTCGGCTTCAAGATCATTTTCGTGGCGTGCCTTATGCTCGCGCAGGCATTCGCGCTCCTGCTGCTCGTCCCATCGCTCCCAGCGCAGCTGCTGACGTTCATCGTCTACGCGCTGGCCCAAGCATGCCTCTACGCGCTTCAATTCGCGTACATCAGTAAGTCTTGCCCTACTATGGCGCCACGGGTATGGGTGGCATCTAACTCGGTTGATCCATGTTACCCTGCTCTGTGCAGTGATGTGCTTCCCGCCCGAGCTGTACGGCACGCTACAAGCCTTCCTCGCGATTGTGTCGTTCAGTTTTGGGCTCCTCAACTACGTCATCAACCCGTGGGCACAAACCTCCCTGGGTGGCGACTACACTGCGCCTATCGCGCTGCTCGGGCTTCCGTCGTTGGGGCTCTACGCGTGTATCCACGTCATCCACAACTGGCACGACGACCACGAGAGCTCTGGGGATTATGATCGCTCGACACAACCGAAAGAAGCCCCAGCGAACGAGCGGACCCACCTCGTCTCTGTGTGAGCCACCAGCGCGGCATATAACCTTGGCTCATAGACCTTGGCTCATAGACGGAGTGCCCGCTTTTTCGCTCGGACTACTCGTCGAAATCGTCGTCGTACTCTGAAGGACGAAGCGGAGAAGCTTCGCGCGAGCGATTTGGCGATGCGCCTGATCCAGTTAGAGCCTGGAAGGATGTGTCGCTGTAGACTGCGGATGCTGATGCAGCTACTGATGGTGGCGTTGAGTGCTCGCTGGAGGAAGACGACGAAGAGAGGAGAAGCGGTTCGTCGTCGTCACCATAGTGCTCCGAGCCGCCCTCGCCCTCGGCTGCCTCATTGCCCTCAAGTGATGTTGTTGGCTGATTGTTTTGGTTCTCACCACTCACCGTGTCGGCAGGACCGCCTTGCACAACCAGCAGCGCAAATCCGAGGAACTCCTGTCGACTCCAGACCCGATCTCCGTCAACATCGAATGCGGCCACCAGCCCCTCCACCTCCCGCTCTGCAAACTCCAGTCCGAGTATGGCTCTGAAGCCGGCCTTCAGCTCCTTTCGAGCGAGGCACCCGTTGCCGTCCGCATCGAAGAGCGAATAGAGGTTCTCAGCGCACTGGGCAGGCGTCAATTGCGGAGACCCGTGGCCGCTCAGCCATTGATGCCTCCAGCTCAAGCGCACGAGCCGCAGAAGCTCCTCGAGGTCGCGCGTGGGGAACAACCACTGCAGCAGTTTAGCCGTCGTGACCCACCCGCTGCTGTCGCTGTCTAACTGTTTGGTTGCAGCATCAACCGCGGATGCTACGAGTGGAACAGTCGGTGAGGACGATGCGGCACCTTTCCCACCGCCACTTGCTTCGATGAGCTTGCGCACCGCGGTTCTGAACTCCCCAACGCGGATCTTGCAGTGGTGGACATCGTGCACGACGGCGGCGACGCCTTCTCTACTCGTTGGCGTTGTCATTGGCATCGCACCGGGGAGACGTTCGAGCCATTGTGATACCATCGCATCGCGGTCAGCTGCTGGGAAGAGCGACGCGACTTCACGACGGAGTGCTACGCGCACAGCGAATTCCTCAGCGATCGGAGCATGCGAGTCCATTGTGAATCGAAGCCACTCGTCACGAGTTACGACGCCATTCCCAGAGCAGTCCATCACATCGATAAGCTGCTCAGCGAGCACTGCCGCGCTGTTTGCGCCTGCAGGCTGCGTCAACTCGGGCGATAGAGTTCTGACGAACGTCTCGAGCTCGTCGCGGGCAATCTTCCCGCTGGCGTTGGCGTCAACGTGGTCAAAGAGAGCCGATGCCTGCGCCATCTTGGTGTATGTTTTAGCCCCACCGTCGCCTTTCAGGGCGGATGAAACCTGGGTGAGCCACTCGCGCAGCCGCTGCACCTTCATCGCTGCGTCTCTCAGCACTGACCGGAACCCAGAACGGTGATTGAGCGGTTCTGCAAGCTGCAGCGGCTGTGCTTCTGTGGCTGGCGACGCATCTGTTGCTGCGGGCGTATCGGGAAGCAGTCGTAGCCAAGCAAGCAGCTCGTTAAACGAGATGCTCTGGTCTCCGTCACGATCCAAGCGAGCTGCCACACGGACAATTTGAGCCGGTGTGAGCGACTCCAGACCCTTAATGGTCCGCACCACACGGGAAAACTCCCGCAGCGAACACACGCTACGCTTCCCAGGATACGCCGACCGGAACACCCAACGCAGCGCGTCTTCGGTGCCTGCGGGATCGCCCTTGCTGTTCAAGTGGGCTTGAGCGCGTTGGAGGCGGTTCAACACGGCGGTTCGAACGCGAAAGCCCAATAGTCCAAGCTCCTCGGTCGGGTTCGCTCTCGCCACGTTAGACAGCACAAAGGAGATGAACTCGGCAATCGTGACCGTGTCGTTGTCGCCGTCGTTGTCTCCGGCATCATTTTGCGATGGGCAGAAGCACTCGCGTACAAGCGCCAGGTTCTTCTCCGTCACGCGGACGCCGATCGACTTCAGGCAGTCGCTCAGCTCTCGAATGTCAAGGCGGCCGTTGCCGTCGGAGTCGAAGGATGCGAACACGTGCGAGAGTGCGGCTCGGAATTCATGATAGCTGGGAGTTTTGCCGAGAGTCTCTGTAGTCGCTAGGTGGTCCCTGGCTGCAGTATTCACTGCGCTGCGGAGCGCTTGAACGGCTCGTGCGACTGCCTCCAGGCGTTGGTCAATGGAGTCGTCCTCCTCGACTGCATCACCTGCCGTCAGCGAAGAACAACCTCGCGTATGGTCTCCCTCGAAGAATCCTGCTTCTTGTTGGCAGTCTTGGCGAGTATTGAGAGCGTGATTCGCACGGGAGGCTTCGTCATCCACGATGCCGCTATCGCGCTTCCTGTGGCTGTCGCTAGTGCCACTGCTTCCACTGGTGCGAACGCTGTCGTAGAGTACGAGATCCAAGCCTCGGATGAACTGGTCGAGCGTGAGGATGAGCGGTCTTGGGGGCTCACCAGCCTTACCACGGATCAATGCGAGGACTCTGCTCACCACCAGAAGACAGCACAGTGAGCATGACAAGGACGCAGGACACGAGATGTATGATGTGGATCAGATCAAAGGAGGAGCGTACCCGCGCGTCAGCTTCCGGTCGAGTTGCAGGCCAAAGCGCTCGCGAACGCCTCTCCTCAGCTCTGCACGGTCGATCACTCCGTCTCGACGGGTGTCCAACGCCCGAAACACAGCCCACACGTCGCTGTCTCCACTTCTCCCCCGTATTTTGGCTTCCCGACGAACCGCGCGCCGGAGTTGCCGCCAAGTCGTCACGAGCAGCTCGACGTCTTCTTTCAAAGGCGTCTCCGGTGACTCAAGTGGCGGTGGTTTGTCATCGATTTGATCGCCTTCCTGCTGCGGTTGATAATCTGCGGCGACGGCAGTGGTGATGACACTCTCAGCAGACTGGAGGCATTGACAGACGAGTGCTTCCTCGGCGCTCATCCATCGCTGCTCTCGCTCCTGTTTCAATCTCTCGCGAACGCGGGGAAACGCTCTCGAAAGTCGCCACTGGCGAACGCGCGCTTGGATCCGAACGGCTGCGCGGGTTGAAATCGCTTGCATCTGTCGATGCTTCCTCCACCTCTGCATCCAAAATCGGCGACGCAGCGAGCGCTGAAGAACTCTTGCGCTCTGGTCTCGTCGGCGTGCTGCTTCTGCCTCGCGCTTGTCATGGTCAGCGCGCTCCTCAAGCCGCTGCTGCAGCCGTCGCTGCTCCTCTTGGACACGCTGAGCCTTTGTGGCCTCCTTCTCGCGCTGCCGCTCGCGCTCGCGCTCCTCCCACGTCATGATGAACGTTGGTTTCTTGGCCGAGAGTGGAGAGGAAGGCCCGACAGAAGCCAGGTTCTCGAATGCGCTGGCGCTGACAGCGTTGGTCGGTTTTACAAGCGACAAACTGCTGCCAGTCGTCAAGGCGAACGACGTTCGTTCGGGCTTTATATCGCGGTCCCCTCCCTGTCGAGCTTCATCACTAGATGTCACAGTAACTGTTGCGTCTCCAGCCCGATCACCGCGTTGGCCCACGCTCTCGTATGTCTGGACGACCAGCGCCAACTGATCGCGCTCTTGCTCCAGCCGCTTATGCTGATGCCTCTGGTATTCATCAGCCATTAGCACCAGCACGTGTCAGACCAGTCAAACGTTCGTCAGCAAAGCGCTGAAAATGAGACTCACAAGTAGGCGATTGCGCTGGCGGAGACGCTGTGCTGCGTCGGTGAGCGAGCGAAGCTGGTCGCTGTATTCATCCACTCGCGCGTCGAGAGAGGCAACACAGTGCGACAGGTACTGCGCTGCGAACTGAGCGACCCGGAAGGCAGCAAGGTGTCCTGGGTCAACATGAAGAGCGTAGTCATCGTCTTCGTCGTCAGCTTCGTCGGAGAGTTCTTGAGTAACGTCGCTATACATCACGAGCTCTCGGAAGTTGGCAACGCGCTCGACATCGTTCTGGAACCAACAAGGTCAAGCAACCAACTTGTCAGTCAGTCGATGGGAACGACCACCACTACCGAGTTCAATCTCAAGTACCCACGTCGAAGAAGAGCTGGCGCACGCTCGCGCTGGCCACGACCGACCACTCGACAGGCAAAAACGGTGGTGTGAATGCGAACGTCGGGTCGACAACGGTGTCGCTCAGCTGATCGGCTCTTTTCCCTTCCTCAGGACCAACGCTCCCACCGTCTTTGCCAGTGTTGAGTGCGCTTCGGCTGCGTATTTGCTGGCGGATGCGCGCGACGCGGTCGTCGTAGAGGAAGTCGACAGCGAGCTGTGCGGAGAGTTTCAAGCCTCGGAGATCGGGGGTTGTGTGGCGAGAGGGTACTTGCAGCGGCACCCACATACAACCTGTAGACTGCGGCCCGCCCGTGCGGTTATCCCCTGCCACCAACTGCACGCGAAGCTGTTCCAATGACAGCACCGTCTTGCCGAGGAAGACGTCAAAGCCACTAGCAAAGCGGTTCCAGACCTGCAGCTCCACCCAGTCGACCCGCCTCGAGAGCTCGAAGCTGCACTCTTCGGCCTGGCTGGAGCGTGAGCTGGTCTTGTGCGACCACAATGCCGTGTAGTAGCCACCTCGGCGCTCCGGCAGAACCTCTTCGGGCTCGGAGGCACACTCCAAGGCGCGGCTGACACCTTTGGTATCTTCGTTCCCCACGGACTCATCGCTGTCGGTGGCTTCCATGAACACCAGTCGCACAAAGGGCTCCGCATGGGAGCGTTCGAGTCCAGAGACCGCGAAGACGCGCAGCTGCGTGCCGACCCAGTTTGACCGCTCGCCAGCTCGAGCCATTGCTCTTCCAACGCGACTGCCCGTGGAGACTCGGCAAGCGGATCCTTGTGGTGGCAGTGATTGGAAGTATATTTGGACACTCGCTGTCGCTTGGACGGCATGTCTTCAAGCGACGCAGCAGAGACCCAGAGACCGCCCGTTTGGCGGCAACGCAGCCGTTATCGGGAGCTCCTTCCTCCTTTCAATGGATGCACGCTCAGTGCTGCGGATGAGCTCGGAGTTGCCTCCGCGCGGTAGCTTCAGCGCTCAGATGGCGTTCACGGACGACTCGTACGTGCCGGAACTCCCTCTGAGCGACGACGACAACAGCAGCGCGTTCGAGTACCTCCCAGACGACCTCCCAGACGACCGCCGCGTTGCATCAGTGCGATTCCCGGCACCGACGCCCTCGCCACCACCTCCACCACCTCCTTCACCGCCTGTGCTTCCGTTCAGGAACGCCCAGCGAGTGCGTGTCAAGTCGGTGAATTTACCGCCCGAGGTGAACGCTAGCAAGACGCAGTCGACTCGTCGAGCGACCACGAGCGAGGCTGCTGTCTCTGGATCCCGAACGCGGACCACTTCGACACTTGGGAGCAGAGCGATCCCATCGCAAGCGAAGGCGAGCGAGTCTCGATCTCGAGGATCAGTCGCAACGAGTATCCTCTGCCCTGATGCAGCAACTAGCAAGTCACAGCAAAAACAGGAGTGTGAGGTAGAACCCAAACTCCACTCGGCTTCGTCGCCCTCCTTGATCCCAGTGCCGAGCATCCACCCAATCGACACGTTGTCCAAGAAGCTGCGGCAGCAAGCAGAAGAGCTGACACGAGTGTACGAACAGTTAGAGACGCAGCGCGAGCGACTCGCGAGCTACAAGAGCGAGTCGCAGGCACAGAAGCTCGAGATCGAGCGCCTCAAGCTCTCCTTGAAGCATCAGCGAGACGAACGGAGCGCCGCGACCGCCTCTTCTAGACGAACTGCTGCGTCGTCAGCGTCTACCAGCGGCACCAAACTCTCTTCTGGTGGCAGAAATGCCACCAAGACAACACTTGATCGCAAGGTGAAAGAAGCCGAGCAGGAGAGGCAACGGTATGCTGCAGCTGCCAAGCAGCTAGAGGCCGTTGTCGCCGATGCTCAGCACTACTTCCATGATCGACGACGTACCAACGGTGAGGGTGACGACAGCGAAGACTCTGCTACTCTCGCCACGCCTGAAGACCAGCGAATGTACATTCGCGTGCTGGAGGAGGTGGTCCATCTCAAAGCGAGCGAGTTCCAGGTTTCGAGCCACGAGGAATTGCTTGTGGTGCTCGCGGAGCTTCGACATACCATCTACGAGCAGGAGAAGGAGATAGAACAGCAGAGCCAGCGTGCTCGTGACACTGAGGCGCAGCTTCTAGAGGAGAAACAGTTTCATCTACAGGTGCGCGAGCAGCTCGACCGCCAGCGTCGGGAATGTGCCGACGTGAGCTCGACCGCTCGCACACACGAGGCCGAGATGCGGCAGCAGATCCTGAGCGTCCAGAGAGAACTGCAGCAGCACCGCGACCAACTCCATCAAGCATTGACGGCGTGCAGTCAGCTGCAAGAGCGAGAACGTGACCTGGAGAAGCGTTTGGCGCGCGAGACGAGCGAACTGGAAGCGACCCGAACTCGGCTCGATCACAGCGTCAGCTCCTGTGATAAGATCAACGACAAGTTATCGCAAGCGACTGCAAAGGCGGACGATGCAACGCGGCAGGCAAAGCACTGGGAGGTGGAAGCAGCTCGCCGGCAGACACACTTGGACGAGATGAACGCGTTGCAAGAGGAGCTGCTGGACTCGATCGCCGAGGCATCGTCCAACCAAGAGCGCGCGAGCGAGAGAGCCAAGCAGCTGGAGCAAGACCTGTGCGAGTGCGTGCAGCGCGAGAGGGAAGCGGTGGCCAGACTTGACGAGCTGGTGGGAAGGACGGACAGCGAGAGGCGGCAGCTGAAGCAGCGTCTGGACGAGCTCAAGCTCCTCAACGAGCAAATGGACACGCAGTGCTCGACGCTGCGTGAGCAGACGCAGGCGTTGGATGAATCTCTTGAAATGACCCAGCGACAGCTGCAAGAGCACGTCGAACGCGCCGAAAAAGTCCAGCGACAGCTTGACATGCGCGAGAAGGAAGTCGCTGAGCACCGTGAGGCAGCTGCTCAGATGGAGGCGGCGCTGGCTGCCGCGCTTCAAGTGATCGCCACATCTGGGGCGAGCAACTACTCAATGAACACGTTGGAAGCGAGTGGTGAGAAGTGTTTATCCGATGACGACGATGGAGTTGGTGGGAGCTCCGACGACAACATGATTGATGCAACCGCGATTGAAGCAGTGCGCGTGTGTTGCGCCGCCCTTGACAGCCTCCTCCCGTCCGGCGATGAGACACCATCGCCATGGCCGGATGTGATGGTCCCGTCCCTCAGAGAACTGCTAGTTCAGTTGGCGCTGTCGGGTACCCGGCTCGTGTCCGAGATGGAGCAGTCTCGTGAGTCTTGGGCTCGGGAGCGGCGCAACCTGCGCGAGGCTTGCTTTACTCTGGAAGAAGCGAGCCGCGTCTGCCAGCTCGAGGTGGATCAGCGCCACCGCCAATTGCTTGACTGTGAACGAGCCCTCGCCGATGTGAGTGTGCTTCAAACGTGTGTATACCTCAACTTGATTGGACCTGACGTATTTGCGTGTGTTTTCTAGCGCGGGCTTCAAGTCGACGTGATGGCGATCCAGTCGGAGGCTCTGGCGGACCAGTTCGCAGCCTTGCAGGCGGTATTCGAGGAGAAGCGAGGGCTCGAGCAGCGCACGGGCGAGCTGGAGAACCAGGTGGAGCGCTGCGAGACGGTCATTACCACCTTGGAGGATGAACTCTACACCAATCAAAGCGAGAAGGACACCCTTGCGGTCCAGCTTCAAGATGTGCAGAGGCAGCTGGAGCATCAGAACAAACACGTTGGCGAGTTGGACGAGCTCCGAAAGCGCGTGCGCGTGCTGTCGAGCGAGCTGGACGACGCGCTGGCACTGAGTGAGGAGCAGAATGAGTGGAACCAGCAGCTCGCGAGCGAGGCGGAGCGGCAGGAGCAGGCGGCGCTGGCCCACAACGCGTTGATCCGAGAGCTCGAGGCACGCGGGCGAGCGTTCACTCGGCGGTTCACGCAGGTGTTTGAGCAGTTCGCCGTCGATAGCGAGCTGGCTTACGAACAGGGGTTGATGTCCGTGAGCGGTGACGACCACGACACCGTGCTGAAGCGGCTGCAGGCGTTCCCGCTGGTCGTGGAGCAATATATCGCCCGAAGCTCCGTGCTCGGGATTCCTGGACACGTCCGGGAGACTGTCCACGATACAGAGGAGGCCGTGGACTTCCACCGGAAGAGCAGCACCAGACGACGCAACGGGACTGACAAACTGGGATTCGAGCTGGAGAAGGGAACGCCGAGGCTCCAGGAGACCGGCGAGCCGGCCGACAAGCTCGACGAGCAGCTGGAGCTCATCCGCGCCGCGTTCCAGGCGATCCGCAAGTAGCCATCGCTCTTGGCAGGCTGGGTAGAACGCGTTGCCTCGATTATCCAGCGCACTGGAGAGTCGAATGCGCACCACCAATCGCCAATTCAACACATGTTGAAGAGCCCGAGGATCCAAGCACAGCTGCAAATCATTTTCGAGCAGTCCACCTCACTTGACTAAAGTATGCTCCGGATTCACCCACGTCGGTTCTTCCCCCCTTCAAAGTGCACCCATGTCACCCTCCTCTCTCCTGATTCGCTGAAAAAGTATCCATCACCCCGTCTCCCTCCTTTTCACCCAATCAAGCTCCATCATTCCCTCCCCCTCCCCTATCAAGAGCAGTTGCGCGCGTAAAGAAAACAAAAATCCAGAAACTCCTCTTCTGGGTCCAGAGCATTGCCCCGCTCGACCTCCGCTCATTCTCCAACAAGCGGCTTCGCCATCGGACTCGCCTCGCCTCGGATCGCCATGGCCGCGGCTCTAGCCTCCCGCCTGGCGCTGCTGCTCGCGCTGCTGCTCGCGCTGTGCGCGTGTGTGACGGCCGCCGCGTCTTCTGGCAGCGCCAGCGACTCGCTGGACGCGTGGGAGGTGGACAACGGCAGCGGCTCGACCGAGTTCGACCTGGACGAGATCTCCAACATGACGGCGACCGAGGTGCTGAGCTCGGCCAAGGGCATCAAGGTGGGCCCGGGCATCCTGGCGGCGCTGGCCATCGTGGGCGGCGGCGTCGTCACCGTGCTGGGCTACCGGCTGTTCCGGCCCACGGTCTTCCTCTGCGGCTTCATCGTCGGCGGCCTCTTCGTCGCCGGCATCATCGAAGCCATCTTCTCGGACGAGGACTGGCTGCCTACGGCCTCGTGGATCGCCTTTGCCATCGGCGGACTCATCGCCGGCGGACTCGTCGTCTACCTGTATGCGGCCAGCATCTTCCTGGGCGGCGCGGCCGGCGGCGTGCTGCTCGCCTTCTCGCTCAACACGTCCTTCGGCGCCAAGATCTACCCCAACAACCCGGACGTGGTGCTCGTCGTCATGGCCGTGCTGCTCGGCGTCATCGGCGGTGTGCTGGCGCTCAAGCTCGAGAAGCCTGTGCTCGTGGTCGCCACGAGCTTCGTTGGCGCCGAGGTGCTCGTCTGGGGCGTCGGCTACTTCGCCGGCGACTACCCCAACGGCGCTGACCTCAAGGCCTTCCGCGCCAAGAACGACGACGGAGACTGGATCTATGACATCCCGGACGCCTGGTGGGCCTATCTCGCCGGCATCCTCGTCGCCTTCCTGCTCGGCATGCTCATCCAGTTCAAGAAGACGGCGCGCGGACACCACCACGGCGGCAAGAGCAGCTCCAGCCAGGCGCTCGCCAAGCCCACGGGCACCACCGCCGTCTAAGGACGCTTCATCGACAGTGGCGGAGCGACCAAGCGAGTGTCGAGTGCGTTCGCCCGCCCCTTCCGGCTTGATTGTTTTGGATAACATGCACTCACTTTGGTCTCAAGCGCTGTGGCGGGTTGGACCCCTGATGGCATGCGATGGTGTGCTTGGGGCTAATTATAAGGCCTCGCTGAGTGTTTTCAGGCTCGAACGAGGCCATTGCTGGTTGGGACCGCGCATTGAGAGCACGAGCAGCATGAAGGGCACAGCGAGAACGCAGGCGGCCGACTGCACCCACTACTGGCTCGCATGCATCTTGGTGGTATCGCTGACGCTCACCCAGAGCTGCAGCGGTGCGCCAGCGTGGGGTCCAACCGATGATCTGTTGTCGTCTCCGACACCGACAGCAGCTAACGTCACTTCCACCGCCTCACCAACAGTGTCGAGCGTGTTCTTCGGCAGTGTGGGGCAGCTTGAGTCGCTCCGCGGGATACTAGCGGTCGTTGCCATTCTCGTGGGCTTGGGCATCAGCGCTGCCGGCTATCGCTTCTTCACGCCTGCGTGCTTCTTCTGCGGCTTCATCGCTGGTGGGTTGCTGACTGCCCGTGTGGTCGAGAGCGCGCTTGAGGACAAGTCGTCCATCGTCGCGCTCTCCTGGACAAGCTTCGTTCTCGGAGGGCTGGTGGCTGGAGGGCTCGCGGCACTCATCGCAGCCGTCGGCATCATCGTCGCGGTGATCGCCAGCAGCGTGCTGCTCGCCTTCATCATCAACGCGGCCGTCGGCGAGCGCGTGTACCCGAGCAACTCTTCGCAGTTCCTGGGCATCCTGGCCGTCTGCTTCGCCATCCTGGGCGGCATCTTGGTCTGGAGCTTTGAGAAGCCCGTGCTCGTGTCGGTCACGAGTCTCGTGGGTGCCGGCATGGTCACGTGGGGAGTCGGCCGCTTTGCCGGACACTTCCCGAGCGGCGAGCAGCTCGCCGCCTTCAAAGACGCGCTGGACCACGAGTCGTGGCTGAAGGCTTTGCCCGGCGCCTGGTGGGGGTACCTGGCCGGATTTATCGCATGCTTTGCTCTCGGAATCTGCTGTCAGTACGGGAAGACCAGTCGGCACGAGCACTACCAGCGCAACGGCCGATCCGTCAAGATGAACGTGGCGGCGTCCACGTCGCAGCATGACACGCCCTACCGCGACTTAATGGCCGCCGTTCAGAACCAGGCGAGACTCCACAGCGACAGGAAGAAGCAGTCGCAGCGAGCGAAGGCTGGCCGCTCATTCCAGCGTCCACTGACAGGCTTCTTCGTGTGAAGAGCGTCAATCAATGTCACGTGGACGGTGTGCTTCATCTTCTACTGATTTAAATGATATTGTGCGAGGAGATCCGAAAGCTGATTCGTTCAAACTCTTGATTATTTTCATTTTAACGAATGAAAACAGAGTACTGGGGATAAAGTTGAAGCTGAAATAACACAGGCTTACAAGCATGTCGCAGGATGCGAGATGGTGGCTTCAAAATGGTGGCTGCGCTGAACATTTGGAGCCAGGAAGGCTTCGGTTTGTCATCCTGCCAAGGGTGAGCGACCACCTCCCTTACCACCTTCCAAGTCGGCCGGCTGTCGATAGAGGCATTGGTGTCCCGCAACGGAACCAAGAGGACGTATTTCCCTCACTCTCGAACTTGCAACGCCGAGGTCACATCCAGCACATCACAACCGGACAAGCGCATCGTGGGCGATCCCATGTCGCTGCAGAAACCTACCAGCTCGGCGCTTTTTTTCCTCTTCTTCCTTCAGTTCGTAGGCGTGACGCTTGCCGACGGGGAGTTGGCGCCTGCTAGCGAGGCATGGACGTCCATCTTCGACTCCAATGACGGACTCAAGGTGAGCGGTGTGGTGCTGGCCATCATCGCGCTCGTGGTTGGCGCGATGCTCGCGGTGCTAGGCTACCAGCTCTTCCACATGACCGTTTTCGTCATCGGCTTCATCGCGGGCGGAGTCGCGTGCTCGCTTGTGGTCGAGCGCATCTTCCAGAACGAGTCGTGGGTCGTGACGGTCTCCTGGGTCGCATTCATCGTTGGCGGTATCCTGTGCGGCTTCCTCGCCATATGTCTGTACTGGCCAGCCGTCTTCCTCGTCGGAGTACTCGCCGGCGCGATGCTCGCCGTGCTCATCAACACGTCAGTCGCCTACAAGATCGCACCGAACCACCCGGGCATCGTACTGTTGGTGCTCGCCATCGTGCTGGGCATCGTCGGCGGTATCCTGGCCGTAAAGTTTGAGCGGCCAGTCATCATCCTGGCCACAAGCTTTGCTGGCGCGTTCCTGATCATGTGGGGTGTCGGCTTCTTCGCCGGGGACTACCCGTCGTTCAACGATCTCGGACACTATCGAACCACGGACAGCGACGGAGATACGAGCTACGACCTCCCGACGGGGTGGTGGGCGTACCTGGCGGGCACGATCGGAGTGTTCGCGGTTGCCGCGTTTATCCAGTTCCGCTTCACGGCGAAGGCCCACCACGACCGTCAAACGCACCGCCGCCACCGCCGCCACCACCGTGGGTTCCCGTTCCGGTCGCGAGCCGTTGGCCGTCAGGACCAGTACGCGAACGCGGCCACGCCCGAGAACAGGAACCGCGCGCGGAGGGACCCTGGCGCCGTGGTCTAAGAGCATACGCAGCTGAAAGCGTGAAGGGACCGAGGAACCGGGCCAGACGAAGGAACGGGGCAACAGACAGGAGGGAGTCACCTTGACGCGAACAAAGTTGCCTTTTTTTCACTAGTCGAACTCGTTTTGTGGCTGAAAAAAGGAAGGCATTCAAAGAATGCGACACGTGCCGCATACTTTCTCCAAGTGAGAAATGAATCTCATTACGATTTGCTGTCACTCCACAAAAAGAAACCGCAAAAATCCAATGGAGTCGCACGGCCCGAAAAAATGTTGGCACGGGATCCCCATACTGGGCGCAAGTCGAATCCCGTCGGATCACAAGCGTTCGACACATCTCATGCCGTTGCTCCTGCAAGCGTGGTGCCCCGCAACATGGCCCACAGCACGCCACATCGATCCCAGCCGCGGTGTCCATTCCCCTGCGTCTCAAACGATCACTTTGCAATTCGCTTCTACCTCGAAACGACCATCTAAACAATCGCCACAATGGCGACAACTACTAGACACACGTCCCAAGCCTTCGTGCTACTTCTGACAGCCTGCAGCCACCACCTGCACGCGGTCAGTGCGCTTGAGACGGCTAGCGAGACGGTCACGTCCATCTTCGACTCGACCGACGGACTGAGCTTCAGCAGCGTCGTGATGGCGGTGGCCGCGCTGTTGGTCGGGCTGCTGTTCGCCGTCGCGGGCTACCGCTTGTTCCACACGACCGCCTACGCCCTGGGCTTCATCGGCGGCGGCACCATCGTCGCGCTCATCATCGAGAAGGTCTTCAGCGACAAGTCCTGGGTGCTCAACGCCTCGTGGATCGCCTTCTGCGTCGGCGGCGTCCTCTGCGGCTACCTCGTCTCGTACATCTACTGGCTCGGTGTGTTCGTGGCGGGTGCGGTGGCCGGCGCCATGCTCGCCATCCTCGTCAACACCTCGTTCGGGTACCTGATCTCTCCGGCGCACCCAGGCACGGTGCTCATTGTGCTCGCCGCCGTGTTCGCGCTGGTCTGCGGAGCACTCGCCGTCAAGCTCGAGCGGCCAGTGCTCGTGGTCGCGACCAGCTTCGTTGGCGCCTACCTGGTCGTCATGGGCATCGGCTACTTCGCCGGCGACTACCCGTCCTTCAACGATCTCACGCACTACCGCACGTACAACTCGGACGGCGACGCTGTCTACGATATGCCGGCGGCGTGGTGGGCCTACCTGGTCGGTACGCTCGTGCTGTTCGCACTCTCGGTGCTGCTCCAGTTCCGCAAGACCGGCCGTGGCATCGACTACCACCTTGATGATCACCGTGCCGCCGCCCAACACGACCAGCAGGCACAGCAGGTTGCGGAGCGCCAGCGCCAGGTCCGGTTCCAGCAACAGCAGCAGCAACAACAACAGCAGGAGCACTACGCCGCTGCAAGCACGCCTGAGGCCAACTACAACGCGCGCTACTCCAACCAAACGGTCGTGCACGCCACCGTCTAAACAGACTGGAGTCGCGAGCGGAAACCAGCAATACAACAGCAATGCCATTCGTTTTATGAACACTCGTTGTCAGCTCTGACTATGCACTTGCTCCTGGAGCTTTCGACACATCCTGCTGTGATCGTCAACCAGCGCTTCACATCAACGGCAACCTGCCGTGGCAGTCCGAGAGACCACCGGTCTACGCACGCAGCTGGCGGCTACCCCAGTTGCCCCAGTTGCCGCTCCAGTTGCTCCAGTCAGACCAACTGCTCGAAGTGCTGCTGCTCGACGGCTGCACAGTGCCTGACGTCGCGGCCGTGTCGCTGTCACCGGTCGAGGCAGACGAAGGCACGGTGGTTGTGGCCGCGGTCGCGTCGCTCTCGTTCGCCGTCTCATCGGTTGTGGTTGTTGAGGTCGACGTGCCGCTGCCGCCCTGGAGCGGGATGCAGTCCTCTGCGAATCATATCATCACGACGGTTAGACACTGAAGTCATTGATGGTTCTAGCGGGGACGGAATACTCACTGTAGACCTGCCACACGGTCTTGCCGTCGACACCCTGGAACG